>JAPYKE020000042.1:245000-296297 GCA_028554795.2 Sinohyriopsis cumingii
TTTTACCTAACTAAAGATCATATTACCATTGTGCCATAACACAGCAAATTACTATTTTACCTAAATACAGGTCATATTAGCAATTCCATTTTATCATCTTTCCTTATGATTCAGTACGAATATATGATGTAACTTTGTAAAATTTGCTACCAAGACAATAGTTTGGTAAAAATATATGATGGGAATTGGTAAATAAATTGAATATAGATTTAAACTGTCAGCACATATTTTTGTTGATCAAAAATTTCAATTAAAATACTAACTGTATAGACATTCCATTCCAGTTCTTATTACACATTTGGGAGAAGAAAAAAATGAAAACACCAAAACTTAAACGTTTTCAACAACTTGAATTTGAATGCATCAGCAGTGATATCAGTAAGGAAAAACACAATGATTCCAAATTCAATTTAAAGCAGTCTTTGTGTGGAACATAAGAGTGTCAATGGGGCAATGATTCAAAATTCAATGTAAAGCAGTCTTTGTGTGGGACATAAGAGTGCCAATAGGTCAATGATTCCAAATTAAATTTAAAGCAGCCTTTGTGTGGAACATAAGAGTGTAAATAGGGCAATGATTTCAAATTCAATTTTAAGTAGTCTTTGTGTGGGACATAACAGTGTTAACAGGGCAATGATTCCAAATTCAATTTAAATCAGTCTATGTATGGTTTGGGACATAAGAGTGTCAATAAGTCAATGATTCCAAATTCAATTTAGAGTAGACTTTGTGTGGGACATATGAGTATAAATAAATGTGTAACGAAACCATAACCATTGTTAACAAAACGAAGATAATATTTTCGGCTAGAAACTGATTATTGGTGGAAGAAGGATACTTGAGCAACATCAAAAGAGATATCAATATTTGGAAGAAGGCTTCTTTTAGATACCATATATATAAATGCAACAAACTGACAATGAGCAGGTCCTGAGCACACTTTGTTTCTTTATCACAAAATGGGATTTTAATAAGCTAAAGTTTCATGACATGAAATGCTTCATGTATATGTAATTATGTCAGATTTATTAAGGATTAGATTAAAACTATGTCTTTTTGACCTTATTATACTAAAATATACATAAAATATTTTCCAGTTAACTATAAATTTTTATAAATATCAATAAAAATCTTTGTACAACACCACTAACTTTTTATAGGTATTGTGGTATAACGTCAAGAGAAAATGAACTTAATTTCCTCCTTGTATATAAATTTCACTGTGTAGAAAACCAGTTTTGTAAATTGGCCTTTGATTACATTTTTAACTTCAGACTATCTCAAATTAGGATTAATGTAAAAGTGTAAGAAAAGATGTCAGAAATATAGTGATGTGGCCATTTAAAGGGTACATTTGATCATTCAGTAGGACATATATCTAATGGGATAATATATTTATATGGTCATCTAAAGGGTGCATTACATATCAGAGACATATGACCATCTCAATGGTACATTGGATAGAAGAGTTTGAATTTGGAAATATCTGTTATAGGATGATATATTTATATGTTCATTTAAACGAGACATTGGATATCATACATTTATATGGCCATCTACAAGATTCATTGGGTATCAGTTATCTGTCATAAGATCTTTAAGCCTTATCAATACTGTGATACATATATATATATATATATATATATATATATATATATATATATATATATATATATATATATATATATACATATATATATACATATATATATATATATATATATATATATATATATATATATATATATATATATATATATATATATATATATATATATATATATATATATATATATATATATATATATACATATAACTCTAGGGTTAAAGGACATCCATTTAGTACATACACAAAAATATGGCAAAGCTTTACCCCCTCCCTATACACATGCATACTTTTTTATTCCCCCACCTGCTTACGTACGCTTGACGCAGCCTACCCTACACCCCCCCAATTATATAAATCAGCCTATATTTAATCCATGCAGAAATGATCAAGGATTAATAATATGAATGTATTTAATAAAACAGATAGTCCACTGACGTTGAATGTCTGGCTACATCAAATAAATAAGCTGTGTAACTTTATAAAGTTTGTCTTGTGTCCGCTAAAATTCAAACGCCAACTGAACCCAGTCGAACATGTTACATATTATGCTAATTATTATTGAGGTTTCACCCCCCACCCCCCAGCCCGTTTCCTATGCATACGTACATTATCAGTAGACCCTACTCCTACGGGTTGTTTTCACAGACGTCACTATTGAGTACGCAAATACCCATAATGCAACGCGCGCACACCTTGCGCCCCCATTTTGAGTCCCTAACAAACCTTTGTCAACATTAGTCATCATGTATATTCAAGATAATAATCTGATTTAACTGTCGATAAGGGCATTTACTTCATCGAAACGATACATATATTATGCTTGAAATTAAGTGCCCAATTGCACAAAAATAAAAATAAAGCTGGACGTTTCCTTGCTTATATCGAAAGACAGAATCGTGAAGTTGAACCGTAATCGTGCATATTGCTATCAAACAGAAATGCAGGTTTTTTTTTACAAAATGAAAATATTGACATTTTTAAAAACGTGTTTCGTATCATATTCCTAAGCTTGTCATCTTGAAAGAGTGGTCCCGGAGAATGATTTTCTGGATACAATATCAGTTACGAATTAAAATTTGTGGCATGTGCTCTATGCCAAAACTTCTATGTAGAAATAGTTTTCGCGACAACAGATGTTTGTGCCAAAGAGAGTTGGTAAACCATTTTAATTAGTTTGATCAAATATTGTATTAATTGTGTAGATGTTGGACGTAGGATGGTATTGAATGAAAGCGATAACCCTTCAAAGAAGTTTCATCATCAGTGTATTCAAACGAAACACGTGCCTAACGGAACATGACTGTGTCGAATGTCAAAACGAAGTATTCCTGAAACGCTTTTAGAAATATGAAATTATATATGAACAATTAGCCTTTTAACTTGAGCGATAACCAAATGATTAATTTCAGCTCATGAAAATTTGAAAATCATTACATATTTCTACTTGTTTACGTATCCGTTTGTTTATGCGTAGGTTTATTGATCGATCTATTTGTTTATGAAAGAATAACAAAGATGGTTGAAATTTAAATGTTTTACTTAAAACAAGTAGAATAGTCACGCATTCGGTCTCGTGCGGTTGACATGCACAACATAATGTGATGCATTATGTTCTTGTGCAAAAAATGAGACCTGCCGTTATTATGCGGAAAAATAATGTTATTAGGTGCCGGTTTTCAGGGCTAGGGACTCAAAATGGCAGATATGGAAGTGCACACGTTTTGTTACATCACGTGAAAACAACGGAAATGCAAGCGTACATTCTAAATATATGGCCCCGTACCACATTGTTTCAAAATTTACAAGTCTACTTTCAATTGATAAGAAAAACTGTGTAGTGATACCTTGCTTGAAATTTTAAAGGAGGAAAATATAAGGTATTTTTGCTGTATCGTTATTGGCCTCTAATTGAGAAGATTATTTGGCTTGGAAAAACAGTGCATACTCCATCTCACTATCAATAAAGGAATAAAATGCTTTGTGTATGGTCATTGCTATTTGGATAGATAATGATTAGAAAACAACTTGTAATTGTTTCTTCTCATATATCTGACTTTCTTGTTTTACAGTTGTCACAAAAATTAAAAATAAATACAATATAGCACACATGTCTTATAGTTGTCATAGAAATGTACACATAAAATCACTGCAGCACTCACTTGTCATGCAGTTGTCGGGATTATGTTTTATATGTAAATCTAAATGGATGAAGAATTGTAGAATGCTGGAGTTCTCAGTACAAGCTTGGCATGATTAATGTAATGATGTTTATTTTGTAGATTGCATTATATCTCAGTACATACTTGTCATGACGCATATAATTTTCCTGACTTGGTAGATTGCCTTATTTCTGAATGCAACCATGACATGATTAATGTAATTATCCTGACTATGTGGACTGCATTATTTCTCAGTAAAACCATATCATGATTAATGTAATTTTCCTGACTCTGTGGACTGCATTATTTTTCAGTTCAACCTTGGCATGACAAATGTATTTATGCTACCTCTGTAGATGTCTTATACCTCAGTACAACCATGGCATGATGAACTTACATGAGAACCATCTGTTTATGGATAATTACTTACATTTATCAGCAGGATGAATTTACATGAGGACCATTTGTTTGTGGATGATTACATAAGCATGTCAGCCTCATATTATCTAAGAGAATCATCAGAAATATTATCTACTAGCCAATATCCTCTAAAATGAAATCAACTAGCAAATAAGCCCTGAAAATGAAATCAACTAGCAAATAAGCCCTGAAAAAGAAATCAACTAGCGAATATCCTCTACAATGATATGTACTAGCAAATAACCTCAGAAATGAAATCTACTAGGAAATAACCTCTGCAATAAAATATCTTGCAAATAACCTCTGAAATAACATATACGATATAATGTCTCTCTGAAATGAAATCTACATGTGGATACCCAAAATAACCTGAAATGAAATGTGTGTAAAGAAAAGAGTGAGAACTCCTCCACTAAAAGTATATGAGAGTAAAGAATGGAGCGAGAACCCCTCCGTGAATAGTATAGAGGGTAAAGAAGAGAGCAAGAACCTATAGTAGATTAAAGTAAAGAGCAAGAACCCTCCACCAATAAATATTATCTACTAGCCAATATCCTCTAAAATGAAATCAACTAGCAAACAAGCCCTGAAAATGAAATCAACTAGCAAATAAGCCCTGAAAAAGAAATCAACTAGCGAATATCCTCTAAAATGATATATACTAGCAAACAACCTCAGAAATGAAATCTACTAGGAAATAACCTCTGCAATAAAATATCTTGCAAATAACCTCTGAAATAACATATACAATATAATGTCTCTCTGAAATGAAATCTACATGTGGATACCCAAAATAACCTCTGAAATGAAATGTGTGTAAAGGAAAGAGTGAGAACTCCTCCACTAAAAGTATATGAGAGTAAAGAATGGAGCGAGAACCCCTCCGTGAATAGTATAGAGGGTAAAGAAGAGAGCAAGAACCTATAGTAGATTAAAGTAAAGAGCAAGAACCCTCCACCAATAGTATATTGAAATAAAGAGCAGGAACCCCTCCGCCAATAGTAGATTAAAGTAAAGAGCAAGACCCCTCCACCAATAGTATATTAAAGTAAAGAGCAGGAACCCCTCCACCAATAGTATATTAAAGTAAAGAGCAGGGACCCCTCCACCAATGGTATATTAAAGTAAAGAGCAAGAGCCTATCCACCAATAGTAGATTAAAGTAAAGAGCAGGGACCCCTCCACCAATAGTAGATTAAAGTAAAGAGCAAGAACCTATCCACCAATAATCGATTAAAGTAAAGAGCGAGAACCCCTCCACCAACAGTATATTAAAGTAAAGAGCAAGAGCCTATCCACCAATAGTAGATTAAAGTAAAGAGCAGGAACCACTCCACCAATAGTAGATTGAAGTAAAGAGCAAGAACCCCTCCGCCAATAATCGATTAAAGTAAAGAGCAAGAACCCCTCCGCCAATAATCGATTAAAGTAAAGAGCAGGAACCCCTCCACTAATAGTAGATTAAAGTAAAGAGCAGGAACCCCTCCACCAATAGTATATTTGCCTGAGGCAAACAACCATCACCGAGTTATCAAAGAAGATCATTACACAATGACTACTTACATAGTTCACATGATTAGTAGGGCTACTGAAACGGGTCTCAGATCCAAACTGCTTATGTATATGGCTGTTTCTTGCCAGGGCTATGAACCATAGTGTATTAGCTAATCCAACTACAAACGAATATCTACTCTAAATATGATCAATGGTCTGCTGAGAGGGCCCAGTCAAAACCTAGTCCTAATTGGACGACCAATTAAATTGGTGAAGCATTTCTGATCACATAGAAATCTAAGCTTTCTCTGACCCTGTTTCCATTTCTCCAGAAGGAGCCACTGGATGAAACAGAAATTCCGTTTTCCTTGGGTAACCAGGTTTACAGTAGAGTTCAAAGATATACATGTGCTGAAAACAATGACGTTGCTTGCATTGTCGCATAAAGCGCCATGGATCCGAATTTAATCTGATGAGGAAATACATCCTCATTTATATAAAAAAAACAATATTTAAATCTAGCTCTGATTTAGTAATAATCCAATCTGAGTCACCTTCCACTGGCATTAGAACATATCTTGTTTAAAGTGCTATAAAATACCGTTTCTATATCATGGAGGATATGGATCCACAACGACATTTAATATGTTGTATCTATTTATATTTCTCCGGTAAAATGCTCTGAGTGCACGTTCTAGATAGGACGACATACCAAGAAATAGGAAAAGATGTTGTTTAGGGCAATCTTAAGGCCTTTCAGTGATGGGGGAAAACTTGTGATGTGAAGGCACACATCCGGAAGATTGAAGGATACTGCCCATTATTGTATTTCATATTGAACCTGTAGTCTCCATCTTGAGTTGGTCCTCTAAAGAAACGTTTTTAAACGCGTTAGATAAATAATTAGCCGAAACGATCCACCATTTTTTGGGATATCAGGAAATCAAACAAATGACGTCACTAGACGTGGTATTCAATACCCTACTGCGGCTTTCTGTAGAAAGCCTTCTGAATAAAACCATACTTTACTGAAACTGACACCCTTCCTTTCATTATAGGGGACATATAAATCATATGTTGCGCTTAACCAAACCTCTGAAAAGATCGCAAAGAGAGCGTATATGAGAAGATGAAAAGATGGCAGGAGAGGAAGTGAGTCTCTAGGCCTACTTCCCACCAACAATGCGGAAGAGTCAACATGCTTTCCTCCATCACACTGTTAAGTGATTCGAGAAAATGAAACTTGTCTTTGCATGAGTCCTTTCTGTCTGAGGATGTAATGAACCTTTACCAGCAATAACATGGTCTTATTGTCATGTATTCAATCATCTGGTGATTCTCGAAAAGGAATTATCCCATGTCCTCGTATATGTGCTCTGATATAGCATTGTTTAATAATGAGTTGTGTGAAGCCTCTGAAAAGAGATTATAAAAATATGTGATTGTCAAGACTCGTTATTCACGATTATGACTAGCATGAGACATCCAAACACACCATTTTGATGAATAGTGACAGTGTAAGACAGCCTTAGATCATTTAACTATTCAACCAGTACTAGTCAATGTATCATCGAACCAAACAAATTGACAATACAGATACAAGAAAATGAGTTCATGAAGGAAGCATTATAATTACAAAGAAAAGTAAAGTCGAAAAATGATTGATAAGCTATTAACAGTTAACACCGCACAAAGTTTTAAGACAAAACAGAAACTGCCCAGGAACGGTGTAGAAAAACTAAAATACCCACAAAAGAGTGCTACGAATAATTATTCAAACCACTTAGGGTGTAAACACTCATACAAACAATTTGAAAGCCATAATGTATCGCCCGCCAGAAAGGCATTTGCTTCCTATAGCATAACTTAATTCAACCAAAACCAAAAGGTGTCCATAAGAAGGAGGTTGGATGACAGACATATGTTGTGGAAAACATACTATATCTATATTTTGTCTAGCCCTTGATTTTCTGAAACTATCCATTTGATTGAAGTATGGAATATTGGTCCTGTTATGGTAAGAAGCTCAATAGCAATATGCAAATATTAAATTATAATGTTAGTTTTTCACATATCCAATGTTCGCAATCTACCTTTTTACCAGTTGCATGTATTGCATATAGAGTACAATTTCTCACTTGCTTTTGTCGGTTCTTGTTAATTACATTGTTTAAAATGTGTTATTAGTTGTTCTTTCAGAAGCGTTTCCAACGAAATTATGTCATCCTGTCCATCACAGGTATGTAAGAAACGCAATAGTGACAGGATTTGTATTACTGATATTATCACAATGTTTAAAACAACGAAGTGTTTTGTGCGTTTGTGTGTGTGTTTGTGTGACTGTGTGATTTGGACTTTTAACGTAGCTTTAACAATGTTAACGATGTCTGCAGTTTATCAATTTATAATGAATTCTAGGATAAGGGCATCATGCTGCAAATATGTAGCACGATGTCCCATCCAGTCACATTATACTGACACCAGGCCGACCAGTCCTAACACTAACCTCTTAATGCTGAGGGCCAAGCGAGGTAGCTGTTAGAATAATTTTCTAAGTGTTTGATATGACCCGAACGGGTATCAAACCCACGACCTTCCGCATTCGAGGCCGACGCTCTAACCACTAGGCCACTTGAGCAGTTCCGAGGCTTATTAATATATATCAGTCTGAGACAAGGTAATATAATGCATTGTTTCAGAGCCAGTTGTGCTCCGTTCAATGAAAACCAGTGGACCCAACCAACACAGATATGTGGTTCAGAGCCCTAATGTCTAGTAACATGCATCGTTCCGGTTCTCCCTTTTCGTTGCTATAAACACCAAATCTACTCAAAAGGCCACATGGTTGTGTTGAAATGCAGACCTGTCTGCTAGCTTTTGGTCATATGCTAATATTATGACCAATTCAACACCATTCATTTGATTCGGTTTTAGATATTTGTGATACTTGTCAATAAAAAGGGCCATTGTCATGCTGTTTGTAAGTCGAGATACTATTATATAAACACTTTAACATAAAATAAAGCGAGTCTTGGTCAATCTGATCAACTAAAAATACAATTGTTACAATACGGTTAATATTTTAGCATCAATAAAAGCACAACAACAAAGAAATTCGTTTTAATTCTAATTATGACAACTACGCGGCATTATAATATTAAATTTTAATCATCAAATGAGTGTTATTTAGCGCTGTTACAATAATAGCAACACCCAAATCGTTACAATGTCAAATATTCTAGAATACGTATTGTTTTCTTTGCATTGTGCGATTTGTAGAACATTCATAATGAGCTTTAAAATATGCGATTTTGCAGAACAACTTATGTGAGTTTTACAGTGTGAGGTAATGTAGCTCATCAACAATAATACACTTCTATATATTACATTTTGATTTAACAAATGTTCTAATAGATAGTCGCTATGACTATTAGTATTATATTAAGTTGTGACAGAAAATTGGGAGCTCGTGCGTGATACGAATGTCAAAGAAAATTAAATTACTTTGAAATTTAAATTAATTTTATTTCGAAATTGTCTTAGTCTCTGATCTTTTGATGTTACATAGTGAAACCACCAAGATTTCACAATGTGAACTTAAGTGGAAACCTTTATTGTAAATCCTAATTTAAGAACGGTTAGAGTCCTTCAAAAAAGGAATAGTAACTCCAACATGCCTGAAGATACGATTATTCAGAGCTATTGCCATCTATGCTAAATACAAAAATATTGCTTCATAATTTGATAGACAAATATTTTGCACACAGGTGTGTATGGCTTGACTAGCGAGTCTGAATCTGGATATAACTTACAATTTAAGGAATTCAAATTCAAATACAAGAATCAAACGGAGTTAAGAAAACCTGTGCTTCAAATGCAGAATGATAAAATTTAGGTACATATTAAAACGGACAAGAAAAAAATGGAAATAAAAATCAAATGCAAATATGAGAGATAAAAATGCAGGAAAAAAAGATGTAAAATGCAGGAAAAACGAATGAGAGAGACAAACATGCACAAAAGAAGAATGAGAGATACAAATGATTTTGCTAATTCATAGGAAAAGCAAGAGATTCAAATGAAGCTGCAAATACAAAAAACAGAGGACAGGAATGGATTTCCAAATTAGGTCAACATAATTAGAAACGGCAAGAATGAAATATCCCACTCTCGAAAGTTTAGGTTTTGATGTTACAAGGATATGAGATCAGTACCGCATTTTACAAAAACGAAGTAGATAAGTACTTTGCACATTTTGAAAGCAAAATAGCAAAGAATTTGATATGGCCAAGAGAGCAATGGACTTTGTTATTATTGAGTGTAATTGTTGGCAAGACGCGTAACGTATATAATTCACCTCCAGTAGAAGCATCTAGTGAATATGATTTGGTCAATGACGGTATCATCAAGGCTTTTTAGTTGGTACTTGAGGAATCCATAGTGACGTCTAAATTTACCTTGGTGACAACATGATAGATACTTTAGAAAACTTTGCTCTTTCAGCTGACGAAAATACTATAGTATATAAAATTGTATTTGTCTTGATGGCATTGCTCAGAGGATGGTTAATAAGAAATCAAATCAGTGTCAATAGAGCACATCAAATTTCAATCTGGTACAGCTAATAAGAATCCAAAGTCTGATACAATTAAAAGGAAATTATTGTCTCTTCCAACGTACAATTACTGCAAGTAGTATGGCAATTTATATATGAATGCCTCAAGTTAAAAAATAAGCAATATAATAAAGACAGGGTAGTTACAAATACTCTCGTTTCTCATAGGTCAAGGTTACTAGCATATATTGGAAATAATACATTTGTGGGGTCAACAAAATCTCAGTTTGACTCACGTATGGATAAATCACCTTGAATGGTTCTATATCAATTATATATGCTTAGGCCATTCCTATCGTTATTATAATATTAAGGGACACATGAGGTTCTCAGAGTCTTTCTTGGTCCGATATATTGCTTGAGAAGCCTTCTTCATTTGAGGTTTTTCTTGTTCTTTTAGTAAACTTCAGTTGTGTTCCAAACCCTGTAATTAATGTTAGTTTGTAATAAAATTTGATTTCTGGACCAGTGGCTGTTGACGTAGTGAATTACTTCCCATTTTGAAAATGACTTTATATTGCTAGTCAACGACTAAGCTGGAGATAAAGTTGAGATTAGTACAGTTATAATTGACAAGTCTTGTTTGGGTGAAAATGAAATCCCCTGATTTATACTCCGCTTATGCAGGTATTACATTTATGGCAAAAAGAGCTTTTGAAGTTGGTCAAAAACCTATTCGTTTGGCTGACAGATATATTTGTAAGGCTTTTGACGAGATCACATTTTCTCTTGTTGCTGATCAATAAAAAGTTATTAATCTTCTTAATCGTCTTTGAACTACTCATTTTCTTTTGAATAATCAGGATTGTAAAGGATAATCATTTTTGTTGTTGAGTAGAAAAATGATCCTGATATAGTCATGTTTATTTCAAAGGGCCATTGATAAAGGAATGTTTAATATAGCCAATGTAACTTATTTGGCTGGTTTTATTGGTACTCGTGAAGACTTTTCACAAAATTGTAAACCATTTGTATTAGCCGAAACAGGTTGTTGTCTCCAAATATTGTAGACCGTGTTTATGTCTCATTTTGGCCTGTTTTAGTTTATTTAAACCATCCTTTGACATATTGCCCATAGATCGCTGTGACTGTTAAAGGAAAGCGTTTCTTTACAAGAGAATTCCGATATTAGTCTTTCAGTTAATATCTTTCATTGTGAAGTAGTAAAATATTAATCGTCTGTCAGAAATGTAATGAAGGTAGGTCAAAACTTCAGTGGTAAGAACCTTTCAACATAGTGATAAAGTTCTGTATCTCTTGACAACACTTCATAATCGTCTTCAGTTTTAGTTATTACGGTCCTTCTAAAGGTATAAAGTAAGTGGTTTAATTATAAAACCACCCCTGGGGTAGGTGGAATCTGAAAGAACTCCGCTGCCACTTATGTAAGTAGTTTTAAAGAGTATGTTGATCGAGATAGCTCTGTAAATAATTATGAAACATAGTTGATTTCCTCCAATGGAGTGACGATTTAAATGATGACATGCACGCTGAATGTAATGGCTTTGGTTCAACCAGTCTTCAAAATTCTGAAATATTGAAGAATCTATACAATAATTTTCACATCTACCGTCACTTGAAAAAGATGCATTAAAGCATCATTTATGATAATAAGATCACGTCAAGTGAATATGAGTAGTTAAATACCACATGTATTGCTTTTATAAATAATATACCCAGACATTCCTCAAAGTACACAAGTTAGGAACCAGGATAATGTCAATAGTCTAAAATCCCGTCCCTCAAACGTTTGAATGTAGATCGAGACTTTCGCAAGCATACCGCTTGGAAACGACTCATATGTAGATGTCGAATCTTTTCTCTGTTACAAACATGTTTCGAATAGTCCGACTTAACTAAAGGAGTTAGAAATAATGGATTATTAATTTATTTACAATCCGTACTGAGATGTTTTCATTCGGATTTGTCATTAAATGCAAAACCAGGTAAATTCCCTACTATAAGTAGTCATGTTTTCAAAATAGTAGAATTTGTATGGCCGAATAGAGCCGAGATAGTTCAGTGGTTAGTCACCGAATTGTCATGACTGATTATTCACAGTCAAATTCTGTTTATAGCAGAAGGGCTCCTCCTCTGCTTTTTGTTCTTTCCGAATATGACACTCTATTGTAATTATCTTGGAGTAATAAATGTTTCATCTGATGATGTGCCGTAAAGGAACAAAAAAGCAATAAACAACGAAGCTAACAACGGCTTCATAAAGTAATCCCTGCAATATGGCGCTGCAGTGAATGTATCACATAAATATCGGAGAGTGATAACGTACAGGTACACAAAAATATCCTTTGTTTCGCAACATCGTAAGGATACTTTGTACCACTAAGATCCATGACAGGAGTCTATCTTCATACGGTAATGACAAACCTTTCTTATATCATATGCATTGATGCAAACTGTTTCTTACGGATGTGTTGGATAAAATGGGAACCAATCTTGCGGAGGGTATTCAATCAGATGTATTATGCGAATAAATGTATCTTTACCACGTTTGTACATTTTGTATTTTTGTATATCATGGAAACATTGCTTGTGCGAGACCATGTATTGTCATCATGAAATTAACTGAGTATCTGCTTTAAATTACAGCCAATATAATCATTCGGCGATAATTCTCACAGGCAGTGGAAACAATCATAAAGTAATCTAGCTGAGACAAAATCACGCTACTGTATCGTATTCATATTATTACCATTCACAATAGTCATCGCGTTGATAAAGGAACACAGTCTACTGTAATCAGACTTGTATTGCATTATTATTTTGTCTGATATCATGAAAGTATTTTCTGTTGTAGGTGATATGTCTTTGGAAGATTACCATCTGCCACTAACTTCAAAACATGTAGCTATTTTCTCAGTAGTCATATTATCATTCTCACAGAATAATACGTATGAAACTAGTCATAACTATGCTATTCACTTCAAATAGGGGCTATTCAATTAAGTGGCCTTGTATCGAACACTTCGTGTCAGATATCGATACGTAAAGCATACCAGACGTACTTACCTGATATCGGTACGTTGAACATGCTACAACAATTTAATTCAGGATATCGATATGAAGGACATTGTATCAAACAACACGCAACATGTTGCTATAAATATTATATTGTTTCCCAGCACTCAACGGCTAACACAAGGTTTGTTACTTTTATAAGCCGACAATTGTACATTTGAAACAGCGTACCTTTCTTTAACCAAATCTCAACGTCTTTTCTTTACTTTGTGTTATACCTTACAAGATCCTTAAACTTCCGACAAAAACAACACAACAACAAACGCTGCTACTCTTGTATTAGCTATGTGATTTAAACAAAGACTGACCCAATTAATTGGCTAACATGCATAATTCAGTTTTGAAATAGGTTTTCGTACCTCAAAACAGTATTTTGTATTTACCAATCGTTCAGTTTATGAGTTCAGATGACGGTCGGATGACGGGCGATCCTCTGCTGAGTATGAAGAAGCCTAAATTAAGTATTGTTATTAACACATGAATTGAAACGTCGCCTGCCTGCATAGATAATGATTTTTGATATCGAATAACACCTAATCCTAATGAAAATAAATGAAACACATTGCTCTGATCGGGCACTCATAATATAATTTAATTTTGTTATTTTTGTTTAGTAGCTATGACCAAATGACACCATCATGACCTCAGTAGAGTTATATGTTTATACCGAATTTAGCTCAGGATCAGCAAAGACAAAGGTCAAAGCAATGGAAACGTAACATAGTAAAACAAAGTCACCCTTCCTTCCATTTCAACATACATTTACAAACTGTTTTGCTGTTCATTTAAAGGATCCGTCTAGCAAGGATTACCCAGACCTATCTAGCCAGTCAACAACAATCCAGTAGCTAAAATGAAGACCAGTATAAATGGTTTCGACGATCATCTCTTGATTTAGCTTGTTTTTATTCAGTTGCATCAGACATACTCTGGTAGAGATTGATAATTAGAGTCATATATCCAATCCTTGAATGTAGTCAAAGTTTGTTGATGCAGGACAGACCAAGTGACTCTTGATTATTGGGAAAGATATTTGTCTGGCAAGACGAATATACACATATAGTATTGATAATATAATCGTGTCAACCTGTTAAGCCGTTCAGTGGAGTTCGAATCGCATTATGAACATAATGTAAAAGTTGTTTGAATGTACTGTTTTGATATTTTAATTTGAAATGAGAATTGTGTTACTTCTCGGCTTTTAGTTCTTATGCATACACAAAATAGCAAATCATAAACAGAAAACAGATATCTTCAACATACGAAATTTGCTACATGAAGGCTTTATACAATTGACTTTGACATCATGATTGCGCATACACTAAATTTACTTGCTCAGAGTTAATAATATTTATTATGGTATTTCATGAGTGATACCTTCATTTAAGTCAATGTTTCGATATTCATAAAAAAATTGGGGGATAATGTAAATCCGTTATTCAGTATTATCATTGAGAAAATATCGCATCCTCAGCTTGCTACCTACCATATGGTGTACATTTTGCCACAAGTGAACGACCCATCAACTATTTTAACTTTGAGTCATACTCATATATGTTGCAATGGATGCCGTCTATACAAATACTATTTCAAAGTGGTTTCCATTACCGCTTAATTTGCGTTGATTTTCATTATTTCAAAATAATGGATCTCGAGTTTCTTTGCTGTCATAAGGAGACTTAAACATTAATTATTACATCTAAGTCGTATAAATCTAGAATATGTCTGTTTTCTGTGAGTAAAGAGTACAAAACTATCAAGAGAAGCAAACATTTCTAATCAAACCATCAAATTAACTCGTATTGCAAAATCATCAGATGCAAAGAATGTAAGTTTAATGTTTAATGCGTCGTCCTAATAAGTACAGCACAAGAAGAACTATTTTTCTCCAATATCGTAGCGTTCCGATTAATCAACCGCAGATAGCCATATAGCTTCATTAAAGTAGACTCCAAAGGGTTATGGGAGAGAAATGGATGGTTAAAACCATTAACACAATATATTTACTTATCACATATTAGGTAGAGTTTTCCTATAGTATGTCCAGGTTAGTATTTTTGATATTATAACATGTGAGCATGTCACTTTATGTGATTCTGATTGGTCTAGATAAGCCCTTGAATTTAGTGTGCATTAATCTCTTGAAAGATTTGCTGCGACCGTGCGAATTTTCTTAGTCCCTGCCCACTGGAACTACTTTACATTACAGCTGTTTAATACAAAAAATTGACGATGTATATCCAGTAGGTACCAGACTAAACATAGGCAATTCAATTGCTATGGTGATATAAACACACAACAGAGGTGATGTGGCTTTCTCCTATAGAGTGTGGTTTGATAACAACAAAGAATCAATGATTGCAGCAGATCTGACTCATGCAATGCTTCCTGTAATAACACCCGAGACAGAGTCACAGCAGCAGACGATGACAACACAACCGGCCACTGTCCAGAAAGCAAACAAAGTAAATGCAGGCAAGAATAGATCAAGATTTACACCAGTGTGTGATTCAGATATATATGAAATTATCAAAAAGAAGTCTAACATATATACTTTAAGCAAAACCTTGTATGATCTAAAACTGCTAAAGGTCTTCTTCAAAGAAACCAGTATAAACGAGCAGTATGTGAAAAGGGGGTTATGAGCACAGTTTTTGGCATTTCCATACGTTTCCGTCCGAGGTACCGTTATTTCAGCTCAAAAACCTTTAGAAAATAGTGTTTATAGTCGCTGTCAACACATTATTTAGGCATAAAAGTTTTGCCTAATTTCCATATTTTTCCACCCCAGCAAATAAAGACCAACAACTACTAAAATCACACTAGATGTGATATCAAGGAATATGATGGAGGAATTTAAGCAATCATCTGGAAAGATAGTTAAATATCCTAAATCAAATGCTGATCTTGAAACGTTCAAAAAGAAGGTTGATTCACTTAGAAAGGAAAAATTAAATATAATATTAATCAGATCAGTATTTGAGGGTTATGATAAAACATCCCAATAGGCACCGCAAGAAGATATCAAAAGTAATTTGAAACATGTCATTAGGTCAATTTTACAGGACAATCCGAGCGTTAAGATAATTGTTGAATTTCAGGCTTTGTTCCAACATGCAGTTGATCATGAAAACTTTTCTGTGTATAATCTATCACAGATCCCTCGTGTGATAAATGATACTCGCTGATTAAATACTGCAAGAAAATGATCTACATGTTGATGAATATACTTCATCAGCATCAGGTTGGGTTTTGATTGAGGTACATACAATACTGATACATGTTCATAAATACGATCCTTTACATATTGGTAGTTTTGTGGAGCTTCCAGAAAAGAATAAAAACGCACAATGCTGCGTAGATGTTGTATCAGATGATGATAAATGTATTGGATGGAGTATTTTAGAAGCATTGTATCCCGCCAGTAGAAATCCCGATCGTGTATCAAACTATAACCAATATGAATCACAACTAAATTTATCCAGAATAAAATTTCCAACAAAGATAGAGCAAATTGATCTGATAGAAAAGAACAATATTGAATTGTTGCCAGGCGGAATAAATATTTTCGGTGTTGATAACGATTATACAATATTCCCTCGACGAATAAAGAAAATATCAAATACTAAAACAGTTAACCTATTATTCTATAAAAACAATTATGCGCTAATCAAAGAATTTGAACGGTCTAGCAAGCAGTAATTTAAACAACACAAAGAAAAGAAATATATATGCTATCGTTGTCTATGGGGATTTTCTAACGAATCGCTTATACTCAGACATAATAATTATTGTATTTATCAATAGCGAGTAACACTACCAAACAGCAAAGAAAATATCCTAAAATTTGCAAATCATCGTAAGAAGATTGTAATGTCATTTACAATTGTATATGATTGTTTAATCAATCCAGGAAACAATCCCCGTAACAGAGTTAGGAAAATTAAAAACCGCAGGATCACGATTTACAATACACACCCACAAAGATGTCCCAGTGTCTGTTGCTTATAAAGTTACATGCGCCATCGATCCGACGTTATCAGAGCCTGTTAGATTATATCGACGTACAAGTAGCAGTGAAGAAGAGCCAGCTGTCTCGTTATTAACAAATTTTTTTTTTTGGAGGTATCTAAAATATTTCAACGGATTTCAAATCCAACACCGATAAATACTATGACAACAGAACAGAATCATGAATATAATACAGCTACACACTGCCACATTTGTGAGAAACGATTTTTACCAGATGATGTTAAAGTCCGGGATCACTGTCATATAACAGGAGAGTACAAAGGAGCAGCTCATAATAATTGCAACATAAAATTTCATGCAGTAAAATTTATCCCATGTATTTCTCATCATTTTCGGAGTTATGATGTTCATTTTATCAAAACAGCCCTTGGTCATCCTGACAGCATCAGATTGTGTGTGTGATCATATTCCAACTAATTTTGAAAAAGAATTATTTCTATCACAGTTAGTAAATTACGTTTCATTGACAGCCTTCGGTTCATGAGCTATTCCTTTGATCAACTTGCAAAAAATTGAAATAGTTTTCCAGTATTGGCGGAATATTTTGGTAATAAGATAGAGTTAATGAAACAAGTATCTAAATAGCATTGAGCGCCTTAAAGAAACATCCCTACCAGACCACAACAAATTTTACTCATCACTTACAGTTGAAAATGTTACTGATACATAATACATGCATGCACATCGCGTCTGGAACGAATTCAGCTGTAAAACGATTGGTGATTATCTTCATTTATATTTACAAACTATATCCTTGCTGGTACTTTTCGTCGCCTGGTTTAGATTGGGATGCATTGTTCAAGCATTCTAAGGCGGAATTGGTAACTGATCCTGACATGTACTATTTTATCGAGAAAGGAATTCGCGGCAGAATCAGTGTAGTGACTGGAAAATATTCTCGAGAGAACAACAATTATCTACCTGACTATGATTCCACTAGACCAACTGAATATATTCTGTACCCTTCTATAAACAATCTGTGTGGTTGGGCGATTACAGAACGAATGCCAGCTGGGTGTACTGGTTGAGAATCGTTGGATAATTTCCTATCTGTAACGAAAGATATAACCAAAGATCAGATTTTACTTATTTTGTTGATGTTAATATTGAATACCCTGAATCGTTACATGTTTACATAATGATTACCCCTTTATGGCTGAAAAAATGATAATACCGGATTTATTGTTATCAAAAGAACAATTATCACGTAGTAAGGTAAAACCGTGTTCCATGGCAAAATTAGTACCAAATCTGATGAACAAACAAAATTATATATGTCATTACAGATTACTAAAACAAGCAGTCGATAGTGGTTTGATTATCACAAAAATACATCGAATTCTAAAAGTAAAGCAAATCACGTTGAATGGCTGATTATGTCAAATTTAATACTGAAATGCGAACTATAGCAAAAACAGATTTTGAGAAAGACTTTTTCAAGTTGATGAAACATTCATTGTTTGGAAAGACGATGGAAAATATCCGTAACAGGGTTGATATTGAACTGGTTAATAGGATAAAACGGTATAGTAAATTAGTTGCTTCAGAAAAGTTCGCTGGACAAATACCCGTCAATGAAAATCTTGCTATGGTCAAAAAGTATAAAACAAATCTGGTTCTCAACAAACCTATCTATGTCGGTGTCTCTGTTCTTGAAATATCAAAGTGGCTGATGTACGATTTTCACTATCAATTTGTCAAATCAATGTGGCGTATGAAATAGATGCAGCTAATTGTGTTAACAACGATGTTTATCAAGATGTTTACAATAACAGAGAAGAATTTGATCTGTAAGATGTTGCTAAGGAAACTGGAATTCATGATCCTACAAACAAAAATGTAATCGATAAGATGAAAGACGAATTATGTTTTGAGCCGATTATCGAATTTGTTGGACTACGTAGTAAGATGTATTCAGTATTGTCCTTAAACACTAAAAAGAGTATGATGAAGGCTAAAGGTGTCTCAAACACTGTTGTAAAGAAAATTTGTACACATGATTTATTCAGACAAGTATTATTCGGTACAGGAAAAAATCATATTCCTGAGATGACCGCTATAAGACCAAAACTGCTTCAAATCCAAACAGATGAAATTTATAAGCAAGGACTTGATTATTTCAATGATAAAAGATTTTATGTTGATGGTTTAAATGCAGTCGCTTTAGGTCATTACGCAAGCGTTTGTAAACAAAGGTTGTGACTAGAAATCAGAAAACTTTACTAGTTTGCCTAATTGATTGTTTTTGAACTAAAATGAAAATATCAAAAACCCTTTCTATCAGTGTTTTTGAGTACTTAACATCGAAACACAAAACAAACTTACTACGTGTGTTAGCTAAAGACTTTTGCTGAGATGGACAAATATGGAAATGTGGTAAAATAGTTTTGCCTAAATAAGGAACTAACATGTTTTTGAGTAATGAGCATGGTAAACAAATCTTTCCTACGTTTGTTAACTGGAGGCATTTGCTGGGATGGAAAAATATGGAAATTAGGCAAAAACAAATTTCTGCCTTAATAATGTGTTGATAAGGACTATACACAATATTTTATAAGGGTTTTGTGTTAAAATAACGGCTCCTGGGATGGAAATGCATGGAAATGCCAAAAAGTGTTCTCATAACCCCTTTTTCACATTAAATTCCTTGACAGGGTTGTCCCATACCAGGTACTGAGACAATCGCGATTTTTGCGATTTTCGAGGAAGGCTTAGTTTGTAAAGCAAAGCCCTATAACAAAATTACTATGTTCGCCCTCCCAGCTTTTTTCCTTTATTTGCTTGGTTGGAAAAGTGTGGAAATTAGGCCAAACTTCTTTTTGCCTAAATAATGTGTTGATAGGGACTATAAACACTTTTTCGTAAGGGTTTTTGAGCTATAATAACGGCTCCTGGAATGGAAATGTAAGGAAATACCCAAAACTGTGCTCATAACCCCATTTCACATATTACTGAATGAAAATAGGGAGATTCCTCAAATCCACCCAAGTGAATTATGTAATATGCTGTGCAAATTCTTTATTTGTATAAAAACGAACGATGGGTCAAACTATGAGCCAAATTCAATCAGGAGCTTTTTCTCTAGTTTTGTAAGGCAACTTCGCAAATACGATTGTCCCACTAGTTTGCACTCTGGAGTAGAATTTGCTAAATTGCGGCCGGTTGTCAAAGTAAACAAAGTCAACTGAATCGTGAAGGAAAAGGAAATTTGCCTAGACAATTGGAGCCAATTTGTGATGATTAAATTCAAACTTTATGGGCATCTGGCCAGCTAGGTGTGGCAGCACCAGAAAGCCTCATCAACACACTGGTTTCTTAAGACAATACACTTCGGTCTGAGAGGGTCGGCGGAACATAGAGATATGTGTTGGGGTGTTGTACAGGAAAACAAAACTCAAATACCTGGAATTTTCAGAAAGACAAACTAAAACAAGAATTGGTTTAAACCCTCGATATGCTAAAGTGATTGAACCCAAAATGTGGCAAAACCCAGAAATTCCAGCACGCTGCTCTGTAAGAATCTGACGACATATGGCCTACCGCGATGCAGATTTGCCCTTGTACATCTCAAGTAACACTATATATTGATCTTGCACCCCACCTCCCGGACAAACATGGTTTAAATGTCAACCAAGAGGAATAAATAAACGTACCTCTATCAGGAAGAAAATGTCAACAAATGCTTTTCTCCCTGCTGTCAAGAAATTATCCAACCACAGTGCCAGAAAACATTAAATCCAAAACCTGAATGACCACTGCATTCTTCCAAATAAAATCATGCAAATATCTAATCACAAAATCATCTATTCAGTGAAAAACTACAGCCAAATGAATGCAAATGAACAAAGGCAAATTTCCTCAATTCTCAGCAATACGTCTTCATCTAGCACAGTTTCTGCAGCCAGTAATGCTCCCTTCAGATAAATATCAAACAACTGGAATTCTGTTTCTTCTGCCAGATCCAATACCGCATCTGTGGTGAATGTTTGTGGAGGACTAAACACACTTTTCGGAGGAAACGTTATAAACAGCCACATACAAATTCATCTATATGGCGCTTCCACTGACCCAGCAGACGTAGCGAAGTAAATTATGTTACAACACCTTCGAAATTCTAGCGGCGGTCCCATTTTGAAAATAATATGTCCGTGACTAATGTATATTGATTAGTAGGACAGTTGCTCTTTTTGTTGTTATTTATTGAAAAACATACACTTTTAAATGTTATTTTTGTATACAAAATTATTGAAAACAGCTACAATTCTTGTATGATACTATTTTTCACGCGCATTAAATCAAATGTGATTCGATTGTGGCAGAATAAAATGCCGAACATTATTTGTTCTTCTTTCTTTCCACTCTGAATGAAAACTATGTGATAAAAAGAACCTCAAATGGGTAACGATTTAATATTGAATAAATGAAATTCAACGAGTTTCATATATTCAAAATTAAATCGTTACCCATTTGAGATCCTCTTTATACCGGTGAATAAATATAATAATATTTAAGTTTGTCTTTTCCGTCTCTTGTTTTGAATAAACATGTTAACAAAAACATGCAAATGATTATAGCAGGGGCCCTTATAGCTTACATTTGTCTCAGATATAACACGTCCTCGAAGTCGACTCCTTTGTATATACCTGTGTGTACAGGTGGTGTAGCTTTAGGTGCATCTTATTGTTAACATGAGACATTGACAGCCGTCAACTCAGAGGGATAAGTAAACGTTTCAGTGCTATGGGTTTTCGTTTTATTGAGATCTTCAAATAGTAACTAAAGTGAGATCGAACCAGCATTAATCGCTGAGATAAAGCATCCTAAATAGTGCCTAATTTGCATTTATTAGTGATTTTTTATATATTTTCTATTGACATTTATGCTCTATAGTTTTATATAATACATTTGTGTTATTTAATTCAATGTTATTAGAATATAAATGGGTGAAAACTACGTGGCAAATATGTTTGGTCGCTGACTGAACTTGCAGTTTAACGATGATAGTCATTTGTAAAGCCAGTAGCGTGAATTAAAGTTCGCAAGAGTTCTATTGTTGTGTTTCTTTCTCGGCAAATAAGTCAGAGATTGATAGCATGAGCCTGTGTTGAAGTTCAAAGTAAGTTCACTGAGGATTATTTGCGTATATACTACCATACGCAATTTGATAATTGGAAAATAAACATGGTTAAAGGAAAGCATTACGCTTTATTTATCCTATTGCTTTACAATCAATGGATATGTGTTTCACTCATCAAGCCTATTGTTAGTCAGTTTGGTTGGGGGAAACCTTTAAATGGAATCAAGCAGCTACTTGACCACGAACTCTCTAATTTTTGCTTCTTTGTGGTAACTCACACATCAGAGTTATCAGAACCCACCCGTTTGCATTCTGAAATAGAATATACGTGTTTGTCATTTATATTAATTGATTCGTATGAGCAATGCCAAAACGACTGTTAGGAAAGAGTTTTCGAGCGTATGATATGTGATACTATACTCTGCTTAAAATTCAATTTACCTGACATTGGGTCACTTGTGAAAGAAACTCTGTTAAAAGCTAAGCGATACTGGTAAGGAGTAATGATTAGTCACAAGGCTTGACTTCGTTTAAACATGGCATTGCGAAATAAAATGTCTGTATAATACACTATTTTACAATTTGCATAAATCAGGTACATAATTACAATATGCAAATATATCAAACAAACACATTGATTCAATTAACGGTTAGGTCGGCAGACCTATGTATCAATGCAGATGTAAATTTCTTAAACACGTAGTAGTTAAACAACTAACACATTAGTGAAATGACGAAGGTTTTTAATACTATATTATATAAGAAGAAATAGGAAATATAACTTCGCTTTTACTTTCGGGTTATAACATATCTAAGTATCCGTTGTTAGCCGTTCATTGAATAGTGCAACGTTAAGTCAAACGGTCCAACATAAGTAGCTGTTTATGTCAAAAGTTCATAAAAGAGAGGCATTTATATTTTTTATTTTAAGCACAATTGCGTTTAAAGATTTACTTTTTCTATACAACAATTATCAGCATATATAATAGTACATTTTAGATACGGTACAACTGTTTTAATATCCTTGTTTGGCAAATTCATCAGAGAAAGATTGCTTATAATACAATTATTTTTTACACCTAACTTAAAACTGAATAGTGCACTCTTACATAAAACTCCGGATTCGATATAAGTTTTGCCTCGGATTTTCCTTTCAGCCATAATGTCTTAAGAGCTTTTAGATAAATAGCGATGTCAAAGCAGGAACAGTTTCACAGAGTTTAACTTTAGGTCTGAGCTGATCTGATTTCATGAGATGCTTCAGCAGATTGTATAGGTATAAGTGGACGGTGATTTTATATCTTTTCTAACAATAATAAACTGAATGTCACTTTCTCGACGTTATATATAGTCAATTATTCTTTGATTGTTAGCGATGGACAGTAATCTAATGCAATTTCAAGATCTAACATACTATATGCGCACTAAATAGTGTGCAGAACACATCATTCAACAGATGGAAGTTTGAACATCACGATCATGGGACATGGGACTTGAACAATGTATTTTTTCTTTCAGTGTTTGTTGCTAAAGGAAATATCAGAGATTGAAAAGATGTACCTCACCGAAGTAATTGGACTAATGTCATTTGCCCCAGTGTACACTGTGTTGCCTGACCTGCCTATGAAATGCACTGCAGCTATATCACCTAGAGGTATTGAACATCCATTGAAACTAACTTTCGAAGGCAATATGTCCATCTGTATGAATTAATTATTTGAAATGCGATATTTTTATTACAATAATATTAACGTCTAAGACTATACAAAACCGGTCTTAGTGAATTGACATTTCATTTTCTAATTGGGACGCATCGTCTGTTCAGAATGAAATCTTAAAATGTATTTTTATGACATTATTATCACCGATATATATATATATATATTGATATTAAAGCAGGTATTCACTCTTTAAGTTAACTGAGGGATTTACTTATTTTTCTTAGTCCTGGGCATGATTCGGCTGTGGTTGGAGCCCATCAACTGCAGCATCGGAGGTAGAGAATATAACCACTTAGGACATAATCAGAAGTATAGACGATGTTATAAATTGCGTTTATCTGATTTACGACGCAATTTATTGGCAATTTCATATATGTATTACCCTTATTGTTGTTTTACACAGAACTTGATGATATATATATATATATATATATATATATATATATATATATATATATATATATATATATATGTATTTGCCAGTTCCTTGTGTCAGTTATAATTCCAAAGTAATATTTACTTAGTTGTCTGCCAGCAGGAAACGCATAGCTTGTAACGCAATCTTTGCTTTGGTTTGTCTGCCCTTTCTGAGACTTTTGTCGAGGTGCCAAGTAGCACACTATTCATGACGTTCGATATCTTGGCATTCACTGGGCGATATTCGATAATATCAAACAAATAAAGTTCCAGTTCAACACACAGTTATATGCAACATAGTCTACTTCAGAAGAGTTATATTTCAGAGGGGACCAATGCATGCAATAAACTTTTCTCAAAATTTGGTTAACTGGTTCATTCAAAAATATTTGTATATGTAATCATCTGTATACAAATACATTATCTTCATGATTTTACTCAACAACTTGTATCCAACACACCTGTCGCATCTACCGTAATAAAACTAAAGGCATATTACGGCATATTAAGGTTTATCCGTCGGAACACTAAACTATTTGAAAAGACTATTGTTTATTGCGCTGTAGTAAGTAAAACATTACGAAAACACGAGAGAGTACCATTAAGACGGTGAAATGATATTGAGCGATCAACATGTTTTGACAAAAACAAATGTTAGCACCTGGTTATTTGGGATTACGATTTCCATTACAGCAATGCTTGATTACTGGAAACGTTTGCTTTTAAAGAATTACAGGACAGCACATATAAATATATATATATATATATATATATATATAGATATATATATATATATATATATATATATATATATATATATATATATATATATATATATATATATATATATATATTTATGTATGTGTGTGTATGTATGTATGTGTGTATGTATGTATGTATGTACCTATGTATGCATGCATGCATGCATGCATGTATGTATGTATGTATGTATCTATGTATGTATGTATGTATGCATGTATGTATGTATGTATGTATGTATGTATGTATGTATGTACGTATGTATGTATGTATGTATGTATGTATGTATGTATGTGGAGAAACCTAGAAAAAACAAATTAACAAGATGGCGATTGAACAGCGTGGGACTTAACATAAATTAAGCTAAGTCAAATTTAATAAGACCATCCACATACCAGATATCATGTATCTCCAAGAAATTTTCATTCACCAAAACTCGAAATACCTACCAAATATCCCCGGTGTTTCAACTATTAAATTCATTATGAGAGATAACCAGAACAAAGGTGGAGTTCTGGCTATCGTTGTCAGCGACTTACGCCCAAATACAACCTTCGGACAACATTTAAAATCCATGACCTACTCAAGTATCAATCTATACTCATTCACGTTGGCCAATTTTCAATTGAAATATTTAATAGTTATGACCTTGGTCAACCATATACTGTTTTCCCTCTTAACTATGCCCAACTATCCAGCTCTGTAAACAAGTACATAATTTGTGGCGATTTCATTGCACATAGCAAACGATGATGGTGAAATCACCTGAATAAGAGAGATTCCGTGATTGGAAGTTTACATATAACAAGAACCTATTCATACAGGATGACGCGACCAAACCTAGGATCAGCTCAAAGGCTGGTTAACTCGCAGCAGTCGACCTAACCATCTGCACCCACAAAATAGCAGCCATGACTAATTGGGAAGTGGATAGAGAAACCACATTAGGTAGCGACCATTTCCCAATACGTGTTGCTATAAATCATACGAACCCAATCGCTACCTCCTCCAAAGTGCACATATTCAATTCCTTACGTTCTGCCATAACTATAGTAAATTGGCAAGACGATGATATTGACACATATAATAACAACATCCTAGAAGCGTTAAATGCAGCTGGCACTAAAGGTATTTCCAAAACATGAACAGGGAACAATTAAATTGCAAAACCGTCCATCCCATGGTGGAACGATGGCTGCAAATATTTAATCAAGTAGAACAAGAAAGACCTTAACAAATGCCATCACGCAGTGCTATCAACAACCTATATGGAATACAATATCATGGAAAAACAGACAAAGTTTGTCATCCGAAGAGCAAAGAAAACATCATGGTAAACATAGAGGTCTACCCGTGAGATTAAGCAATGTAATTCCAAACATGTTTATGGACAGATAAAAGCCCGTAGAGGCAACAATAGTAACAGCATTGCAAATATCAAGTGTGTGACAACAAAGAAAGATAAAGATGAACAGCTGACAAAATGTTTGGCTGGAATAAGCAGCAATAACAATCATTCGGCATAATTTCAGAGACACCGAGCATCAGTAAATAGTAAACGAAAATGCGATTGTTCTAGATCTTGAGAAAACCTTTGATTTGGTTTTGATCGATGGCCTTTTCGATAAGCTTAACCATTATGGGATTAACGGTCACATGCACAAATGGATCCAAACATTACTAAAAAGTAAGACAAATTAGAACCAGAATATGGGACCAATATTCAGCAAATCACGAATTAGCGGTAAGCCCAACACTATTTAATATTATTTAATATTATGATCGACGATCTTGAATGCGCTCTCGACCTTTGAAAAATTGACTTATCGCAATGTGCCACAACTTGAGGGGGGGGTGTTACTTTGACTGATACAGTATCAAAGAAGGTAAGAGCAGGGGCACTGGACGGGAAACTGACCGAACAAAAATTGGCCAGTGAGATAGCTATCAATAGGGATCAGCATGAATTCTTATGGTTAGACGGCAGTGTTATTCCATGAGACAAAATGGGAAGATCACCGAATGAGCCATTCGTGTGTAAAATAGCCCGATAAATTACTATGATTGCCTGGATGTAACTTGACGAGGTTCTCAGTTTTGATTTTGAAAACCTCTTCCGATAATTATTAATTTTTAATCTGGCTTGATCCGTTTTTACAGGCATCAAAATTATTTATTGTTTCTTCTGAACAATGCGTGACATAAATAATTTGGTCATTTTGACTTAGCTGATGATATTTGTTAGAATTTGAATGTACACTCTGTACATACAATGTTAAGTTATGAATATTAATGAAATATATTGACGTATTTGATTTGTATAATTGCACGGGTAGCTTACACATTATTGGTACTTTATTAATTTGTCCATTGGAAATAACTGGACTTAATCTGATTATAAGTACGAGATGGCGTTTCCGGGCTCGGTTGCGCATCCGCTTTCTGCCGTGTCCCTTGCCTAATTGCCTCTCTCGGACATGTTCGTACTAACCGACGGAATGTGGAACTATTTCCACTAGTCTACATTTTCAGTTGCCCCCATGTATGTGAAATTCGGAACCGGGGTGGCGCCATAAATGGATGATTCTACACAAGCGTCTGGACTGTAGGTACAGACCTTTTACGAGGCTGTGTGTTTGGTCGTATCCCACTCATGACATAGAGTCCTGCCCATGACAAATGAAAGTGAAGAACGCAGCTAGTAAAGTCTTCCAATACAGGAATGCAGACTATGGCCAATCACATGAACAATTGAAGTCATCACAAGAATCATTCATACGTGAAACAGATAACCCTTCTGCAGAGACAATATAGTGAAGAAAGGGATCGGTAACCTTGGTCTTTCAGCGCCACATCATTCAGATCAGCGACGAAGAAGTAAAACGTGCGGCATATTTCACGCTGGTTCGATCAGGTCTTTAGTATTGGTCGACTGTGTGGAACTCACATAATAAAGATCTAATATATAATATAGATATGGTTAAGAGGAGAGCTGCTAGACTCACCACAACTAAATATCGTAACACTAGAAGTGTTAGTGCAACAGTCTCCAGTGTAAATCACTCAAATCCAGAAAAAGTTCCAATTAAAGTCAGCATGGACAAATTGTTTCAATTTAAACTTATTCCCATGTACAATAGAAACTTGGAACAAATTACCCTCAATTATTGCAGAAGCAGACTTAATAGGCCATCAACTTGACGGCTAAATTAAAAATGCGTGGGGGATGAGGCAGTTTTTCGATCCCCCAACGATCAATTGAACAGCCTGCTTTGCAGGAAGAAACCTGTCGCGCATGCCCGAATGGGCGACAGCGACTGAACCTAACTATACATGCAGTCTGACCACCCATCGTTCACTAGTCAGCATAAACAATAGCATAACTACAAATGCACCTGGAGTATACTCGTCGCTTCCTGGATAGAATAGGAAGAGACGAAGAACAGAAACGAAGAGGACGAAAAGAGAAGAACTGTTTTGCCTAACCGTATAATGAGGCGAACATGTGAAATAAAACCTGCGATGAGGACACCGTTACCGCCACCTCCACAACAAATACCAGGACCAAGAGCCGCTGTATCCCAGATTGAAATCTGGGAGAAAGAACTGGAGAGACAGCGTCGAGATTTGCTCCGCAAAGTCCCCAGCAAATAAAGAGGCCACATCAGCATCCACAGGCAGGACACGAAATAGTAAGAAATAGTAAGAGAGAGAGAGAGAGAGAGAGAGAGAGAGAGAGAGAGAGAGATAATTCCGAACCCCACAAACTGACGATTGGGGATATGAAGCAACTAAAGCTTTCTCCGCACTCTCAACCACACACAAACATTTTGAGCATGATTGGAGTTGATTCTATGTTTGTGGGGCCAGACATGGAAGGTGTAATCATTAACCAGGCGCAGTCGGAGTTTAAAAATACAGCCTTTCTCAGGGCTTACCAGATCTCTAGAAAAGAGAGACTGATCAAATTGCCAATGCTATTTGTTTGTGTTGGTATAGGGTGTCTTTATCTGTGTGTAAGAGTGTATTTGTCTTTCCTTTAACAAAAACATCATGTCGCTGCACTCAAAAGTGTTTGTTTTGTGTGAATTAGGAGTAGTGTAATAATAAACACTGACTCCTTTGCTGATGGAATAGTGTATTATTTCTAACGAGTGTTTGATTTGTGTACAAGTGAAGTAATGTGACTATAAACAGTGACTCGCTTGCTTGGAGTGATTGTAGGTGGTGGTTTGTTTTTTAATTAAAACGTTGATTTTCTGCACTATCTATTCGTATGGATTATTTTGGATTTTGTTGATATTGGTGTGTTGGTTTGCAAATCATTTATTTTAGGTTAGCACTCTAATATCTGTGGATTGTTTGGTATGTGATATGGGCAGTTGGTTAGAGAGGATGTTTTCCTTTACGTCCGTCTTTGAGGTGTATAAAGAGTAGTGTTCGTCATTGGCGCCATCCCTCAAATACAATAAGCTCCCTGATCACATAAATGTCTGGGGGTAAGAGGCACCAATTCCTTCCACTAGAAGTAATTTACAAAGCCTACCATGTAGGCACAAATCGGAGGTAGAGCGCAAACCTCTATAATACAACAAAGACATATAAATTGGCGCCATTCAACATTGAATATCAAAGATGAGAGCAACATTCTAGAGAAACTGCAAAAGTCGCAAGACGTTGTGGATGATCTGGGAATAGTGGAAATGCTACTAAGGTTGGAATATGGTTCGTATAGCTCCCTCAGAGTCAAAATGGAAATCAACAATTTGCGTTAGGCAAAAAAAAAGGACCAAAAAACCTCATCAAACTGGAAACTGAAGAAAATGAGGATCAAGAGGAAAAAGAACAAAGAAGATATTGTGAACAAATAATGAAAGAGGAAAGTGAAAAGAGAAAAAATATATGTGAAAAAGGACGAGAAGACGAAAAGAAGACAAATGTAGCGAAGATGATAAGGAACTGGTGGAAACGAAGACGAGACAGTAGGAAAAGCTGAAACTCAAAGGCCCTTTACAAGGCCACTCACCTGCTTGAAATGATGTTATCCTCTCTCACCTAACAAATGTTTTAGTCGGTGGCGAAAATAATAGTTATATTGATAATAACAATAATAATAATAATTATAATAATAATAATAATAATAATAATAATAATAATAATAATAATAAGAAGAAGAAGAAGAAGAAGAAGAAAAAGAATCACTTAAACATCTCACGTCCGTGTGAATTCATGACTCAGGTTGATCAACATAGATGTATGATAATTCTGCCCAGTAGCTTCGATTGAGTAGGTTGTTCCTGCTGAGATATGTCCAATTTCTTTATCCAACAAATATTCTGGTCGTCATATAAAGCCAACAATGTGCTGGTTTGGTTTTAAACCCCACGTAATCTAACAAAGTATTAGCCCTTGATTTAATATTGAGTTGTTAATTTACGGTGATGCTCTATCGTAGTTCGGGTCATATTTGGATTTGAACAAAGATTCTGCATCTACGTGATGTCACCTTTATTGAGCAGACCGTGTTAGGATGAAAGACAGAGAATACTAAATCTGGGACATTTTTCATCTTGCTCAGCAATGTTAGTTGCTACATGTCACGTGTATTTTAAAGAAAGAAAGTATATTAATACATTACAATGTCAAAGGCGGGATGCCAAATGACATTTCTATAAGCATATAATTACATTTTACAAGAAACATCAGCAGAAATTAAGTCATTTCTTACAGGCAAGTTAATGACGTTTTCCTTGCAAAAAGAACTACATAATGATTTCAATATCTGCTTGCGTCGTTTATTTGGCTTCGCAATGCATGGGTAAAACGGCATTCGTGAAATCCTGCCGATCTGGGGCCAGACAAAATAGTGTCTGATCAGAATAAAAACTAAATAAACTCTGTGATAAATCGTTGGTTAAGGAAGGTTATAACACTTAGATGAAGGAACACGTTCATAGCAAACTGGAATAACAGTAAAAGAAAATCAATGGATATTTGTTCAGGTCAACTTCCTCCAGTTATAATCTTGTTACTTATTATGTGATATTCATTGGAACATGATATTGCATTTACCCAGTTCAATATCCAACGTACACGGAGTAATGAAGTCAAGTTTAAAATGTACTGCATTGAATTCCACGTGGAAACGGATCAATAATATTTGCAACTAACTCATCATCGGAGTGCTTTGAAGAATCGTCTATATTGACAATAAATAAAATATGATATGTTAGGGAGTTAAATGAGATGACATAGTGTGTTATGTATATCCAAGAACGCTCACATGAACGATCAGAGTGACGCATGGAATCTAATATCGGCGAATGAAGCTAGTTTCATCTTAAAAATAATTTTCATACGACAAAGATGATAGTTTGAGAGTAGCACAGTATAACCAGCTTTTCGGTAACACCATAGTATCCGGATCATATTCTGTAATAGTACACATGTATTCATTAAGTACCTGCTTACTGCAACAGGTTAGATTTTACTATCCGCCATAACTCAGTCCAAAACTGATGTATTTGACGCACTGAACAAGTATATACTTGCATGGGGCAATTTGATGCTTTTACATATGTAATATTGACTCAGGTGACTTTCACGCACCACAACAGATGCTTCACGTCCACCCAATTGGAATGCCTATCAAAAAGAGAACATTTTACACATATCGAGGTACCGTCCAACACAGAGAATACTTCCTATTTTGCGAAGCAGCTAGCTAATTCATGGAGATGCACACGTATGTGATCAAACACTTCATACGTGACTTACCCTACACACAGTGGACATAAAGCCCATGTTACCAACAAAACAAATCACAACTATAACATCAATTATTTAAAATAAAGTGTCCGTCTTGCCAAACCAGCAACTTCTGACGATATAATAATGAATACTTCATAGGTGCTAGAACAAGGGCTTTTGCACCAACTGTAAGAAATGAGTTACATAAATAACTTCAGCTGGCAGTCTGTCTTCACGTGATTCAGCGGTAAATTTCCTGATCTATGTCCATATAAACTCTAAACACAAATATGATGAATGCATACACACCCAAACAATTTAATGGATGAAATGTCTGAATTTCTTACAGCAAAATAACTTGCATTGTTTTTCAAGTTCTCCTAAAAGAGGTGCTTTGAGTTCAGCGGTATTAGAAGGATTAAAGGAATTTTAAACAAAGTACAGAGCTAAAACGAAAATAAAAGATATATATGTATCATAATTGCATATAATATAACAGACGATGAAAACGTATTAAGTACGAACCATCATTTTACATGAACTTTACCAGCATTTTTAGATCAAGGAATGGAATAATACAGACAATGGTAAAGCGTTCAGGAAAATAACCCTTAATACTTTTTTATGCTGGAGAACAACTGATAGACTTTGCAAAAACTTCTGTCTAGGACAGACGTTCCTTAGAGCAGACGAAACACTCGATCTGTGCAATACGCAGATGACTATGACTTGTTAGAAGCAGTCAACCCTGACCGTCTTCCCAAACAAGTCGACCGTGACCACGACTGACACAGCTAAACTTCCATTATTTATTGGCCCGAATTTTATTCATTGTGACTGTCACTCCGAATCTTTACTTCTTTATTCTCCATTAATAGACTGAAACTGACTTTTGTGTTGACATCTAAGGTGGCCTAGTTGCGGAAGGTAGTGGGTTTGATTCCCGGCCGAGTCATATCAAAGACTTACAAAAATGGTACTAACAGCTGCCTCGCTTGGCACTCAGTATGAAGAGGCTAGTGTTAGGACTGATCGGCCTGGTGTCAGGATAATTTGACTGGGTGGGACATCATTCTACATGTATGCGGCATGATACTCCAGTGCTAGAAATCAATATAAACTGACACACTACAAACATCGTCGCAATATGACTGAACTATTTGTTAAAGCTACGTTAAAAATCCAAATCACACACACACACACACACACACACACTGACTTGTGTTGACACAAATGGCTTAGTCTTTGGAACCGACGACAGGACAGCAACGGCAAAGGCCATTAAATCGTATTTCCAAACAAAACTCAAATGTGTGCACTTATCATTTACGACATAAATGCAATGTATAAAGTAGGATATGATGCAGTCGACAAGAGAGAAATATACATGACTATAACTAAACTATTTGGAAATGACGGACATGTAAATGCCAACAACAGCATGTGAATAAATATTATGCTGAAAGAAATATGGAACAAAATTACACAAGTCTCTGCTGAATTTCAAAAATATTTTAAACTCTCACAATCAAACTAAATTTAAGGCAAATGAATAATCTTGAGTGGCATGGTCGAACTGTAATTGTGAATCTGTCAACCATAAATTGATAACAGAGGAGATCGGAAGACCTTTACTGTACTTTATATATGATATGACTGAAATGTTAGACTCTTGGTGTACCAGAAAATATAGACTAGTGGCCACTCGCAGACATTTCCTGATACATAAAGCTGAGTGGGGAGCCAAAACAAAGGATGAATGTGAAAACATTACGCACAATTTAGGAACTTAGTCGGAAAAGATCCCAAAATAGTAATTTCATCTGCAGACCAACTGAAAAGATGGCATCTGAGAGCACGGGAAAGAAACCTCGTCAAACAAAAAGGACAATGAACATCAATAACTGGATGATAATGGCACTGACAATGAATTAAAACCTAAAAGATTGATCATTAAATATTAGCAATATCAGAACACAGCTAGTCACGATGTCTGTCAGTAGACAATCATTCTGTCAATCTAAATGATCTGGTCTGTAACATTTTTTACAACTGATAGTTTGGAAGTGATAAGAAATATTGTTACATTGCTTAAGTTACATAATCTGTAAGTGCTCTATATTCCCGACTCCAGAATTTCTCCCTGAATGTCAACTTATAATGATGCTGCCATGTGAAACCAAAAGTAACCTAGTAGCTTCTATTTGCATTCCTTTATAATTCATCACTTTCTATGCTGTATGTAAACTTCTTGAATATTCATTTAGTTTCTTTTCCGAAACTTGGTTCACGCACACCCCCTGCTTATTAAGTTCACTGCTTATAATTAATACATCTTAATATGTAGTGCGATATAAATCTGGCACCAATACATAAACGCTACTGCTCATGAATAATCAGCCCCCTCTTACAACAAAGTATGAATATAGCAACAAACGTGGCAAATAACCAAAGTCAGTATAAAATTAATTCAAATTAATGAAAGTAAAAGTATAACAAGTGATAGAAGTAAATATCTTGTTTGTACTTTGCTTTGGATTGATCGATTGTGTTACTGTATTTTCCCTTCTTCCTCCTTGTTCCGGTATGCAAAATGCCCTATTAAAAAATACTTAGTGCGCCAAAAAGGGAAGTGTGTGTGTGTGTGTGTGTGTGTGTGTTATTTGTTATTTTAACGTGGCTTTAACAATTGTGTGGTTGTATAGTCATATGTATACGATGTCTGCAGTGTGGAAGATTATAGTGATGTCTAGCACTGGGGCATCATGCTGAAGACACGTGACAGGATGTCCCACCCAGTCACATTATCTTGACACCAGGCCGACCAGTCCTAACACTAAAATCTTAATGCTAAACACCTCAAGAAGCCGCGCTTAGTACCATTTCTATAAGTATTTGGTATGACTTAGCTGGGGTTCGAACCCAAGACCTCCCGCATAAGAGGCGGACAATCTAATCACTAGGCCACTGGAGCGGTCAGAAAAAGGTTTATCTTCAGTATGTTCCCTCGTGTGCTTCTTGAAAGCACCTTTGTATCGAAACCTTTCACGACGAAATTCACATCGAGGTAAGGTGTTGCTCAATATTTCCAATAATTCTCATAAAAGGCGAGGATTCGGGTCAGCTGTTACCAATCAATAGTTACATTAAACCTATTTATATCGCCTAATCGTCGCACTCACTTTCCAAAACTGTGTTTTCATCTCACCGAGCTGAACTGCAGTATAATCCAGATAATGTTAGACCTTTGAACAGGTGTTCAAACTTAATATTATAAGCTGCCCGACCAAAATACCAGTCTTCGGTTTCCAAGCCAAGCGTACGCTTTCAACTGGAAGTGAAACGAGACGTTGGATCTCGGCCACTAAAGCCAAAAAGATTGTAATTTCTTACATATATATAAAGTTTACGACTAAAACTCAACAGTATCTTATAAAGCTGGGGAACATACAATCTGTATGAGAATGGCGTACCTTTGCGTTTCAAACAAGTAATATATTTCAGATTAGAATTAAGTCATGTATTAAGTGTGATCTTTATCTATCAAAAATCTGGAAATGTGGTATCCCTTTTTCAGCCAGGAATTTTAATACTTGGCTTTGCACAACACAATTGGGAATATTTATGTGACTCACAAGTAACATCCTATATATTTCGTTAGTCGATGAATAATGACAATGTATGTATGTATGCATGTATGTATGTGTGTATGTATGTACCTATGTATCTTTCCTTCTCGTTTCTTTATTTTCTTAAGCTATATTCGCAGGCATTTCTGTATATTCAAATAGGTACTAATGTTGTGTTCCACCGATGTCGTGATTTTCAATCTCAGTGTAATGTTAGTAAACTTTGATGTACATTTCTCTCGTTAAATAAATACAGCGTTTTTGCTCATAAATATTAAGCCCGTCTTTTAACAATATCTTTTCCTGACCTTTATACATGCACTCAGACCTCTCATAATGGTCACCTGAGTTTGCCGGTCATCTGGTCACAGCAACCATTCTAACTTCCCCCAACAACTAGCCAGTGTCCTACATAAATATCATGTAAACAGTGGTCGCTTATCTTTAGCAGTCAGCGGCCAGATGTTTCTTAACAAAGGCGTGGTTTCACTCTTCCTTCTGGGAGGAAAGCGTACCAACAATTGCCGCTCCAAGTTTGTAAATCGAACTTCTTTTGTTGGATGAGCAAAACGTGGTATAGTTAAAGGTATATTACTTGAATCCATTTTTAAACCATTCTTTTTAAATTGTACTTACTATAATCCAGTGAAACCCGAAGGTGTCTGGCAAAGCCAGATTCATCAAACATAGTGTCACAGAATTGCCGAAATCTGACTTGTGTTGACACAAATGATTAAATCATTGGAATCGATGACGAAGCAATGTCGAACGCCATCAAAATCGTATTTCCAAACACACGTCAAGTTTACGATATTACTCATTTAAGACCAAATGCAAGAGATAAACTATGAACTGATGCAGTCGATAGTGTTTATAAATATAGTTACATTGAATAAGTTACATAATTTATAAGTGCTCTATTATCATGATTTTAGAATTTCTCTCTAAATGTCAACTTACAATAGTGTTGCCATGTGAAACCAATAATAACTTAGTAGCTTGTATTTGCGTTTCTTTTTAGCTCCCACCCTCTGTGTTGTGTGTAAAATTCTTGAACATTTATTCGTTCTCATATGCCTGTCTTAAATTTTAAGCAATAAAATGCAGATCGGATTTATTTGATAAATTGCACTTTTGTAAACAATCATAACATACCAACATATACTGTCAACGACTTGCCGAAACTTGTTTCTTAAAAAATGCATGGTTTCACTCTGCCTTGTTGGGGGGGGGGGGGGGGGCTGGACTGCAAACAATGACCGCTCTAAGTATGTCAGAACAGATTTATGGTCCTTGCTGTCAACATAATGATGTGAACTATGTGTCATTTCGTTCTTTTAAAAACGTATGTGGCTGGCTTTTAGTATGTTAGTTTCTTTTCACAATCGCATTGGACAGGGATGTATTGTTGATATCACGCAACTATTAAGACATACGATGTCATTGACCTCGGAGTTCCTTGCGCGTGTAGTCATGTGACTATAAATTCAAATGGTTAGTACCAAGTATAATTACATCAACGCTAACGTGTCGTCTCGTCAGCATATTAAAGACACAGCAATTGTAAAGCTAGCACTTTCTCAGACAATACACAATTTTCCTGTCGATTTAATGTACTTTTAACTCTATGTAACATTGTTTAAGTTTGGCAGGCCCGCTTGATAGGGACTACCTTGTCGCGCTACCGCAATTTTCAGCTTTGCGATAGTCAATTGACCCTGACCTACACCCAAACAATCATGTCGAAGTAATAAAATGTGATGATAAGGGTCAGAAGAAACTTAGACTAAGGGTCTCTGTGATAACAACAATAGACAAAGAGAACATTTGTCATTAGGTAATCATCAAAGGCCGCAAACAAAAGCTGACTTTCCTTAGATCTCGGTGAGTTTGAACAACTGCTTAATCTATCATTTATGTAAAGAGTGATCACCAGTTTTAATACCTAAATATATCAACCGCACTATGAGGAAGTAGGTCTTGTATTTCTCATTTACACGTAAAATGTCAATTAGAAAATTTATTTGAGAGCGATTCCTACCGATAATAAATAAATGTGTTTGAGTGTGTCTGTACATATGAGATATGTATAAAAGAGTGCATGTACGCACATGTAGTCTTCTTGGTATGATGCAGGATTGTTCACAATGACAACCAAACTGGTAGAGATAAATGCACACCGTTATTTCTCTACAAGAGAAGAGATACCTTGTCATTAACCAGTAAAACAGACATGTTTTATGCGGAACTTACTTTACAAACTAGTGTTATTTCTCTTTGAGCTAAATTGCTCAACTAAACACATGTATCTTTGTAGCATATGACTACTGTGTTAATATTACACGCAAAATAATAATAATAATAATAATAATAATAATAACAATATTCAGTTCATAATACATACATTTTTCATCAACAGCTTTTGAGAACTAAGCTGATTTCAGAGATCACATGTCTAGAAACGCCACATATGCCTTTTCCTATGGGAGCTGATGTAGAAAGGTAAATATATATTAGCATGTTGTGATACTAGAGTCTATCTATCTATCTATCTATCTATCTATCTATCTATCTAACTAACTATCTATCTATCTATATGTGCGTCATATATCTCTCTCGCTTTCAATATATATATATATATATATATATATATATATATATATATATATATATATATATATATATATATATATATATATATATATATATATATATATATATATATGTATGTATGTATAACTGGATATATTTATAATAAGAGCATTGTGCCTGGTTTGGCTTTGGCGCACCTCGAAGACTCTATCCCCATGACTTTCAGACCCATATGCAACCCATGTATATTTACCAATTAAATCATTCATGCATATGGCAAGTCATCGGAATGGGTAGAGATGTTGACGTATATCAGTGGCCAAATGGTCCAAACAACAACTTGCTACTGATCGTGCTGGTAACGCAGGTTGTTGAAACCTGTATCGATCGATTACTGCAGATGAACATAAAGTCTAGACCATGCGTTTCAAGCGCTGACTAGGACTCTGTGTGAAGATCGTTTTTGATCGACTTGATCGTTTTGTAAATCAGCCCCCATGTTTTTTATTTGTTTTTAAATTATCTGTCCATTTCTGCTAGCAACATATCAAACTCAATTACGCTGATTGTTTCATCTTTGATTTGCAGTTAATACAGGTTACTGAGCGAATTGCAATTAATCTGTGCCGCTGCAAGTAATTCTGCATAAACACATACTCTTGAATGGAGTCGTATCGAAAACAATTTGATATCACCGCCAGGGAATTCGGTTACTATTGAAATCGCCCCGACAGTGACTCCGGTGAACTTAGAATTCAATGTAAGAAGCTGAAAGTGTGAATCAATAATTCCGGTATAATCAACCTTATTATAAAAACCTAGTACGCAATATTGTAGTCTGTACCAGAGTATAAAGTTCATTTCCATACCTTTTTAAATTATATACATTTTTGTATAGGTTCCCACTACTTTATCAGCTTTACGGCAAATACCATCAAACTTTAAATATAATTCCATTCAAGCGACTTATAAGTTCCGATACAGGGCCGTATCCCGATTGTACACTTAGTAAGCTTGTTTTTGGATCTTTCATTCATTCATCCATATATATATATATATATATATATATATATATATATATATATATATATATATATATATATGCAGAGAATATTATTTGTATGGAGAGAAACAGTTAATTAAGGCCAGAGTAAGTATTTAAATGAATAGCACAAAGTGTTTGAACAAATGTGTGTAGGAATGGGAGGGAGATGAAATATTAGTGACCGTATTACGTTTTCATATTACGTTTTCATTGATTTCAACTATGTCGTTGCTAATCTCCATCTTATAACTTTATATAAAGAATAATACTAAGAACATAATGAGTTTTGATTGGACACAGCTAATAATTCAAGGCATCAAAGTGCAACCTGTATGACGAATATCATGATAGAAAACCCTACAAAACTTGCACAGTTTCACGAATGTTTTCCGTTATTAGTGTGTGTCGAATGACATTGTCCTATTCTGTACTGATGAGGATTCTAATGGAATATCAATGTCAGTATTTCATAAGGTCATGTAAATATTTTTGGAAGGGAAGTTACCGATTCTTCAGCTTTACAGAGCGGGTGTTTTCGCATGCTGCGAAACAACGTCTTATTCGATGAATATTGGAATAATATTTTATGTTTGGTTTGATGTCAACATACTTTAATCACAGACGATATCACGCAAGAATATAACACGACGGATTGCGAGTATTTGAGTCACAGAAGCATGTTTATGTTTATTTCGAGTTTTGTTCATATCGAATATAAACTTTGATAATGTTACTGAAGAGAGCTATGGGGCAGAAGATTCAATAAATTGTTGAAAGCTGACGAGATATTAAGATATTACGTACATTCTCTATTTAAATAACATCAAAGAGTACCTAGTAAATATTTTCGTCAAACATATACGACCCTGTCTTAAAAATAAAATATGAAAGAATTGGTTTTGATGGGAAAAGCATAGTTACATAGCTAGTGTATTTAAATTATAAAAATAAAAAAAAGAATTAAAAAATAATCCTGTAAGACGATGAGTGGTTTTCAAACGCTCGCCTCCTTTGTCTGCCTGTTTTCAGGCCTCGGACACTAGCCTACTGTACGTCGATGGTTTCTTTACGGTGCTTCCGGTTTTCTTCCGCCATCGATTAATGAAGCTCGAACCATGATGACAACAGTTTGTTCCTTGTTTGAAATATTATTGTAAAAAAATATATAATTGTTTATCACCAATTCCAATATCAATAGGTTGTAAGTGTAGTAATAAGGCTTTGTTGAAACTATTTAGGGAGAAAAAAAGAATTTGTAAAATTTTACTAACATCGCATCTTATTATAGAAACAGGTACTAAATTTGAAACGACTGTCTGACCCCATCGTATGAATAGACGCAACACTGACTATTATATTATCTGCTGGAAGCCAGTTGTTTACAAGTTCTACTAAATGCCGTGTTAATATACAAATGCCCTCAATATGTAGCCTGGTCTGCATCTGAGCATGACCCTATTTTGCAACCGTTGATGTTCTAATAAACTGTATTGTGTTTGACTGAATTTCAGAACTTAGAGTAGGATTGCTCTCTCGATTATTATTTCAAGACTTCCATTTAGAGTACAGGCATTAGACTGCCTGTAAACTATTGGCACTCCTTACTTTCCACAACTTGTCACTGCTGGTCGACATATGTATTACCAATCATCGCTATGCTTTACAGCTCTTTTCGTTAGGTTAGGTGTTACTCAATATTTCGAATACTTCTCAGTACAGGAAGTCGAAGTTACAGTTTATGTGTTATTAACAATAGTTAAATTAAGCTTCTTTACGTCATTTATCCATTATACGGTCAAAGGTGATCATACAGTCGTTTGAACAACTGGTTCATACATGTCCAGTTTGAAGTGGAACAACTATTTCTAAACGTTATCATACATGTTAGCTGATCAAAGGGTCAGTCTTCGCTTCATTGACATAGGTAAACTCAATCACTTGTCTTTTAGATCAGTCACAGTAGCTCTAATAGATGGGTGATAAACATTAAAATGCATAATATTGTTCCTAACTCAGGAGCAAGCATCCAGAAAATCCGGAGATCGTAAATGGTAAATAACAGTATTGTGTCTGCCACATCTGATACTGGGAATATACAAACAGTAGTTATATGTTCTATGAGTGTTTAAACATAATTTAGAAATATAAACTTATTTAAAACAAGCAATTGTAGATGTAGCATCACTTGTATTTGTTAGCCATACTAATTTGTTTGTAACCTCCACAATTTATTCTGTTTTGCCTACTTAACATAATCTGACTTTGCGAGTACATCGCAAAGTTATGCATTCGAAATAAACTAAACCAAAAGCCTTGACAAAGGCAATATTATATATCAGCTGTCTTCTGTAAAGAAAATAATATGTAGACTGAAAATCCGGTGAACGGACCGTCCACTGTGGATAATAAGGGTGTATACTTATATTTCAAATCATTTAAGGGCGTTAACACCAGAGTAAATGTTAAAATATTTGCCACAAGCCACAATTTCCAACATCTACCCGCACCCAAGACACACTAATTTGTATATGAAATGTTTAGAATTCCACAAACTTCTGAATATTTTACCAATGTAACCGCTCTAACAAGAATATAGGAATTTCAATAGATAAGCACAATCGAATTAATACAAACCAAGGATAAAATTTACTGTGTATTACCTAGAGCCATATGGGTATTGAGAAAAGACGTTTAATCTGGTAAATAGAAAGGTGGATATTTGAAGATTAAGTTCATTTAAAAGAGAAGCTTGTCCATACTTGATTGTCCATGATACAAATTTGAAAGAGTTTGCACGCATGAAATATTAATTGACCCAAGCCAATATAGTACGTATATGTTAGTCTTCTTTATCTGACAGGCTTTGCGCACATAGTTATACCAGCAAAGTTCAAATTCAAGACCAATATTTCATTACGATTAGCAAACACAATAACAGATCTTAAGGCGTCCAAGGTCTTTGAATGCTAGCTATATTCCAATGATTGATTTATGATAGTTATTTTACTTTCGTAATCAAACTTTACAAAACTAAGTTGTCAGTTTTGGGATACTTACATAAGACACGTATGTTTATTTCTTTTTATGAGGGGTTGGGGATCGGTTTGAAGAAATAAGTAACATCCAGCTGATGCAGTATGCAAATGTACTTCGTTAATTGGAAATATCTGTTATCGCATAGAACGATATGTTGGCACAAACCATAAGTAACATTGTGTACATATTTAATAAAGTAAACTTTTTCAGATTCTAAAATAAATTTCACAGAAAAAGGAAATTAGTGACAATATTGTACGTAGCCGCACTTACTGCCCTTTTTTGGTCCGAAAGTGGAAACCTTTACATTTCGGAAATCATTACATGCTTAAGAGCGCATACCGCTTAATTGCAAAAATGGCAAAATATATAAAAGTAGAAATATACATTGGGAGTACAATTCAGGAAATAGCTGTTGTCTCCTTGTAAAGACGGCCTTCCACTTGATAATTGGGAAGGAGGGTTTATTGCGGTGGTTCAAAGTATAACTTGGCAAACTTTCAAACCAAATTTAACACCCTATCCAATGCCTCGGGGAAGCACCTCCTACTTCGTTCTGTGATTGGCCAACGCATACCTTCCTCTATTATCTGCATTATGTTGACGCAATTATTTGTGGATGTATTTATGGTGATATATATATATATATATATATATATATATATATATATATATATATATATATATATATATATATATATATATATAAGATCCGAAGTCACGGATATAGATTGCAGATAGCGAACTGGAAACTAGCTGATACAATTGACCACACGTCTGGAACGAAAGCGAGGGTAAATAAACAGTTTATAGAAGAAACCAAGCTGGTTTCATTCAGAACACTCTCACGCTAATTGAGAAAGGAACCTGTTTCCAGCAGTGGATCTTACGTGGACGAATTAGGTAATGTCGAATTTCAAGGCTCATTATCATTGCTTTAAATTTTAGATCAATGAAATTTGTTTCGGTGGTAAGTATTCGGAACACAAGCTTCGTTGCATCTTTATTGGGTTATACTTCGAGAAAGGTAGGCAACGAAATTTAAGTTTAAAGACCTATATTCGTGAATCGATCTACCTATTTATCCATCTATCATGAATCATTTGTTCATGTGTAGACAATTTCTGTGCATGAATGTTATGTCCATATTGTATCCTTGTGTAACCACATATAGCTTTGATGTTACTTCTATATGAAATCCGAAATCCGTTTATTTCACGTAGGGCCTTTGCACCATTATGATGGGGACTTGAAAGTTTCTTACAAATATCGATTACATTTTGTTAGTGTAATACGATGGTGTAAAATACAAAGAATATACTTTGAGATTTGAGGATTATATGAGTGACGGGAGTGAGTTCTCCTCTAGATCTTACTTTGAACATAACAGCTTGCTAGTAGTCCCAAAGTTAGCTCCTTTCTTCGCTGTCTGTAATCTACAACGTCAAAATGGGTGTTGATACTAGATCCGTATAACTCAAATAAACCTATGGTAGATTCAGTCGACAAGTTCGACAAACCAAATACCGGGAGTAGCGAATATCTTAGACATAATTCGTACACGACTTCGAACATGACAAAGCTGCTCCGAAAACTTTCACCTAGTATGATAGACAGAAATATATTCTGAACTTTTCAACCAATGATTGACAAGTGGACAGCTCTGTTGGAGTGCATCGTATGTGTGTGTGTTCAATATACTTAGCATACAATTTGCTCTAATCTCTAGAACGAAGCGGACCGATCAGACAAAAATTGAAGCTAAACATAGATGTCAAACATCGATACATATCACATGTTTCCTGATATTCATATTAATTAAAACTTCTCAGGTCTCCTTAACAACAAGACGCACACGTCAAATGTACATAGTTTTCTACTTGTACACTATATGTCACGAAAGCTACTTGCATTGCTTGGTCATGTAGTTTGAATACAGCAGCTTTCGGTATGCTTTGTGTCGATGTCTAAAAGCAGTTGAGCCACATACCATGAATGAAACAGACCCATGAGATTTGGCGATCACCTGAATAAGAAAGCGTTGACTATACCGAATATACCTAATACTCATATAATTTATCTGCTTTTGAAATTAACAACTATTGTGTGAACTGTTGTGCCGTAAGAAAGAATATCCTATGGCACGTATGTTGTGATACAATATCCAGTTAATCGATGTGAGGGAAGATGATTCCAATAGCATGTCCTACGTAACGATATTGCACACGATGGGTCCGGTACAATGTCACTTATTTTATTGTCTCATTTATTTTTGTATAGCTAACCTTGTTATCGTATGATTTCCACGAGTTTCGTGTCAAATATAGGGGTGATAGCCCTCTGATGAAACTTGGACGTTTGAGATAATAGCTACAGTTTTGATGTCAATGTTACAATGTATAATGTAAAAGACATCACCTACACTAAAACATCCTTGCATAATATAATATAACATCAGAGAAAACAAGCACGCAATACAAGTCAGAATCCAATCAAACAATCTCAGTTTTCTTCATGCTCTATATTGTGAACGATACAGTAAAGTGGGTGTCTCAACTGGTTTTATTTATGAGTGTTTCAATTTTGGGCAATCGACAAGTCATCTAGACTTGCACGGGAAAGTAGACGCTCCTGCCTTGCACGAATCTTGCAGTTATGGAAAAATAGTGTTATGTTAACGCGGAATCACTGGGCGGACGAACTTCGGAGACGAAGTCAAAGACCAAGCGGGAAGTCTGCCAAAGAGCTCAACACTGACCAAGGAGAAAAACCAGGATGGAGGAAATCGGCTGTGGTCAGGCTGGAGAGGGTTGAGCTCCGCCTGGCGACAGCTGCCCTTGACACACCACATGAAAAATGACAAACATTACCAATCACATACTGGCTTGGTCATCGCCCGGTTCAACAAGGGCCTCGCCTTTCGTCGTGTACCAGGGCTGAGGTGGAAAGTATATGACTGATACTCAAAGCAGCAAGATTCGTTTCGGGAACAACATCGCCATTGGCATCTGGAATGTGAGAACATTGAGACCAACAGGAAAGCTTGAGGAGCTTACATATGAAATGAACAGATACCGCTGGAACATCCTATCTTGGAATGACACAAACTGTACTTCAGTAGCAGAGAAGACAAACACGAGCAAGGAGTTGGGATCCTTGTACACAAGGACAGTGTGAGTAATGCCATGGGATGTCTGCCAGTATGCAGCCGGTTTATTGCCATCCGTCTCAGGGCAACTTCATTCAACATCACCCTACTACAGACATACACCCCAACATCAGGCTATGATGATGCGGATGTGGAAGACAAAAGGCATTCTGGTTGTGCAAGGTGATTCGAATGTCAAGAGTTGCGAGGACGCTTGCATGAACTGGACAAGAACATGAGAGTGCTGCTGAAATGCACGGGCAAATGAGATTGGACTGAGGCTCCTGAAGTTCGCTAGTTACAGCGACCTTATGCTCGAAAACACCTTCGGCCAGCATAAAGTATACAAACGATGGAAATGGCACAGCCGAAGCGGAGACCATCTCAGTCAGATCGACTATATCATGGTGAAGAGACGTTTACAGTAAAGTATAAACATAGCCAAAACTAGAAGATTTCCCGGAGCTGACATAGGAAGTGACCATGATCTGGTGATGTTGACCTTCTGGCTACATCTAAAACAGGTCAAGAAATAGAGCTACACCAGAAGAAAATTTGATCTCGAGAAATTGAAGGATCCTGAAGTAGCAAAAGCCTTCCAGGCAATGATTGGTGGGAATTTTGCACCACTCACCATCCTCAATGCTGACGATACCGACATGGACACGTTGATCACGACCTTCAATACAGCAACGACCGAAACAGTCAGCGATATCCTCGACAGACATCGCCAAGTCAAGGCACTCTGGGTCAAAGCTGAGATTCTGAACCTGTGTGGCAAGAGGAGGGAAATGAAGAAGAAAAAGAACGATACAAAAGGGGCAGAGCTGTACAAGGAAGTGAACCGGGAAATGAAGAAAAGCTTGAAGAAAGCAAAATAGAACTGGATAGAAGAAAAGTCCCAAAACATTCAGGGAAACTTCAAAAGGAACAACATCAAGAAAGCATACCAATTGGTCCATGTTCTAACAAGCACAAAACAACGGCGGATTACCTCCTTACAGGACAAAGCTGGAAACTGCCTCACAGAAGAAAAATATATTCTGAAATATGGACAGAGTACTGCGCAGAATTTTACAACCACGGTACCACGCTAGATCCAAAGGTACTGAACGTCCGTCCAGCAACTAACAACGACAACCACCATATCATACGCGAACAGGTAGCAGCAGTGAGATCACTGACAAAGTGTAAGTCAGCAGGAGTAGGCAACATCTCAGCAGAACTAATCCAAGCTGGGGAGAAGCGCCCTCGCAAACATCTGCAATAAGATCTAGCAAACAGGGATATGGCCATCGCCATGGACCCAATCACTGATTTTCACCCTTCCCAAGAAAGGCAACTTGCAACAATGTCAAAACCACCGTACAATCAGTCATATAATGGCATCCAAGCAAAGTCATGTTAAGGATACTGCTGAACAGACTAAAACCACAGGCTGAAAAGATCATTACCGAGGAGCAGGCGGGGTTCAGAGCAGGGCTCTGCAAAATATAGCAGATCTTCAGCCTCATGATATTATGTGAGAAGTACCTCCAACACCAATAAGATCTAATCCACGTCTTAGTGGATTTCAAGAAGGCATTGACACGGTAGGGCATGCAGCCTTGTGCGCGACCATGAGACTGTACAATAGCATCGCCAACCTCATCAAATTAATATAGCGCCTCTACGACAAGGCCACAGTGCAGTATACTTCAACGGCAGCATAGGGAACTGGTTCAGAACGACATTCGGAGTCAGACAATTCTTTCTGCTCTCTCCCACGCTATTCAACATCTTTCTGGAGAGAATCATGACAGACGTGCTTGATACGCATACAGGACAGTCAGCATGAGGCAGAACAATCACAAACTTACGTTTTGCTGATGACATTTATTGACTAGTAGGAAATGATCAAGAATTAGCAAGCTTAGTATAGAGCATTGACAATACCTCTGTAGCCTATGACATGGAAATTAATGCAGAGTAGACCACAAAATGACCAGTAACGTCAAGGGCATCAGCACTGACATCAGTGTCCAATGTACAAAGCTATAAACAGTCCACCGATTCAAGCATTTTGGACAACTGTAACAATTGAAGCATTCAAGCCTGAACTACTCTCAACGATTGCATAGGCATATGCAGCTCTGACGAAACTAAAGCCCATCTAAAAGGACAAGAACGTCGCACTCAGCTCTAAAGTCAGACTAAAGCCCTCACTGGTGATCTCCATATTTCTTAACGCCTGCTAATCATGGACTATAACAGCGGATTTGGTGAAAAAGATACAGACTACAGAGATGAGATCTTTCCGATAGATCTTCGGCGGCACATACAAAGACCAATGAAGAAATACGGCAAAGCATAAGACAAGCCATTGCACGTCAGGATGACCTCCTGATCATAGTGAAAAAATGGAAACTGCAGTGGTATGGTCATATCTCACGATCATCAGGAGTTGCCAAGACAATCCTACAAGGCACTGTAGAAGGAAGAAGAAAGAGAGGCAGGCAAAGAAAGAGGTGTGAAGATAACATTCGAGAGTGGACATGTTTGACACTGAGCGACTCGCAGAGAAAGACGGAATATCGAGAGGAATGGAGAAAGCTGGTTGTTTGGTCTTGTGCGGTGCCCCAACGGTCTTACTGACTACGGGACTGATGCTGCTGCTGCTGATGATGACGACGACGACGACGATGATGATGATGATGATGATGATGATGATGTTTCAGCTTTCTGTCAGTTTTTCACCAAATATTTCAATCGGTTGTAATTTTAAGTAGATAGTGAAAATTGCGATTTATTAGCATGCTCGTGAAGCCACATAGTAATATTGATTAAACCAAACGAGTTATGTTGACTCAAATGAAAACGTGGTTTTCACTGTACCACTGAACAGTATACAATGTAAACTGAATATACGCAATAATGTTATTTAACTCGAGTCATAGGATCTACGATTATAGTATTTCTGTTTCAAACAGAAGTCTTATACCGCGAAAGTCGACATGTGGTTTTGATTACTTCTATTGCTGATACATTTTAACGATTTCTATGTTGACATATGTGTTATTGTCTATGTGTGAAAAATAATGATAAAGACCTACCATGGTAAACTGATAAGCAAATGTTAGAGATGATTTTAGATTATAAAAATGTTAGAAACCATTTTATAATGGTCTCTTTTACAGCAAACTACTATGCGGGTGTTACCTGGTTATGAAATTAAGCAAATGTAGACAGCTTAATACAGATCTTAAAGATATCAGTATTTAATTAATACCAACTCGTCTGGTATCGGGCAACTATTTGAAACATGTTTTGCAATTGAGATAAAAATTGGCACGTGACAATAGATCGTTGCAATACGGTTTGTTACATATGTTTTACTCAAACTTTGCAATTTTCAGGCACGGTATATTTGACTATTAATACTCTCGTGCTTCTTGAATTGTGCCACTTGAGGAATCGTATGATATAACAGTGCACTGAAGCTATTTACAAAAACCACTGTGGACATACCTGTGGTAGGTAACGCGTGTATTACAAGAAAAGTGAGTTAACAATGCTTAGAAAGTTTACGATGTACAATTTTTACCTATGTGGATTGTATAAAATGTAAAACGTGGCAATTTTCACAAGATATATCTGGATTTATTCATGGTGGAACAATACTAGGAAATTTGAAGAAAATAAAAACATTTACATTGTTATTAGCATCCACTGTTACACAGAATTACAGATAGCAGACGAAAGCGACTTATATGGTAAATTGGACACACATAATTACAGGTATCAGGCGAAAGAGACTTAGTTGGGAAATTGGAGACATACTTAAATACATACATAGATATCAACTGATCGATTGTTTTGTTATAATAGAAGCTGGGTAATTTTCTTTGCCCTGCGCAACTTGGTTTTGACACAGGCAAGAAAACATTCAGATGCAAGTAACTAAGAAAGAATAAATGTGCTAGTTCCAATCACATCCATTGACGTGAAAATTAGTTTTGCACAAGCAAATACAGTAAGCAATGAACATGTCCGATGGCAGTCAATAACTAAGAAAAGAAGTTAATGATAAATATTCGATTTGCCGATTAATTCATGTTACTTTTTAGGAAGCATCGGGATGTACAGATCACTCATACTCGGCTTTGTGCTGCTTGCTTATTTACAATGTATGCAAACACAAGATGCGATTGACAAGAAGAATATTAATGACGATGATCAATCTGTATCACTGCGTGACGTGAACAGCTTCACCATTGGCAACGACAAGTGTAGAGATGACAACACGTGCGGATATCATAAAAGTACAGGGTACAGCTGGTGTTACATAACAGGTGGATGGGATTATTGCTGCGTCGGCCCATGCGAAATAGATGCTGATGGCAAATCCATGACATGTGATGTTGGAGACCGACGGAAAGTCTGTGGTAATGCTGGTATGTTTACCATAAGTGGGAAAGCTTGTCTTTCTACGCATCCATGCGGGCTTCACAATACCAATAACTTTTGGTGCTATTATAATTACAAATTTCGGTCGGATTATTGTTGTAGTCCGCTAAGCAACTGCTCTAGTAAAAGCGGTGGGGACGATATGTGCGCGGTGAATTACCAGGAAAGTGGCTCATATCAATGTTCACCAAGGATATAAAAGAGAAGAGCTCAATAATAATGCATATATCCAGTCGTAAATCATATCAAAGCAACAAAATATGCACACCAGTCTTATATATGATCATTAAAAGTCGGATATAATGTTTGCTAGTAATGTTCATTTATAATGTATATTTCAAGTATGTGGCATGGAAAATTTTCTCAACATACAAATATGTTGCAATGGAAACATGAAAAGTAGAGAAATAAATATATTTTATCAGCTTTCTCGTCTTATAAGGAACTTTGTATTTAATAAGTTGTAAGGTCTGAGGTTAAACGATTGTTTTATATTATTATACTACGTAATACAATATATTAGTGGAATAGACTTATCTTAATCATTGCCGGTTAAAAACAACAAACTTTTAGTCATCCAGCTACCTAACTAAGGATCCGCAAATTGCTAACCTGCTTTCACCACCACGCGTAATAAAGGCAGTAACAAAATATATAAGAAATTAATTTTAAGTCACCATGAGCCTACTTATAACGCAAAATGGCGTCTGTAAAATGTAAAATAGCCAACAATACGTTGAGATGGTTTAGTTGTTCAACTTGTAATTTAGGTCTATACGTTCGCAAATATAAGGTGATCACAATTTTGATAATAATTCCGTATTTAAGCAACGCTTGGTAATATATATCACCTTCGCTCACATGCAGTCAATTAAATCGTTTAACCTTATCACAGACGAATTTTAAAATAGCTGCGATTTTGTGTCATGATCGGATTAATACATCCCTCACGGACCAAAACAAAACTAAAAAGCGAAAGCAAAAGTGGAACAAAACATCATTACATAGGATCGTTGATAAAACCGATCAAATAACAACATGAACTGATTTACGTTTTCACTAAAGGATTATATTCATGCGCGTATACATATATATATATTTTTTAACTACGTAATCTTTTTTATTTTAAGATTGAATTCAAATTTTATTTCTATCAAAAAAGTACTTTCCATATGTCTATAGCAACTAGACATTTTATTTCAAGGAATAAAAACGTTTTAGGACACAATACACTAGCAGGGATATAAGATGCATCTATCTATATCGGGATAAGGTGTTCATAATATTTGCAATACTTATCCTAAAAGGTGAG
>JAPYKE020000043.1:2500-120000 GCA_028554795.2 Sinohyriopsis cumingii
AATCATCCACTTGAAAGCACGAGTTCAGGTTTGAACTTATGTTGAAACTCCTGTTTGAAAAAACAAAAAGGTATTTACAAATTTGTCTACCGGACGAAACGTGGATACAATATAAAAGAACAAAATATATTAACGTGATTATGGACTCCTTTCGACAGGAATGAAAATGAAATACGCTGTCATTTACACACACTCCCTGGATGCTATTTAAAAATGGAAGGTATATAATAAAAGTATCATATCAAAATACCACCATGACATCGATAACCATATTAAAAGGCACAAAGAGAGAATAGAGCGAGAGCTACGTGTGTGTGTGTGTGTGTGTGTGTGTGTGTGTTATTTAGTTATTCATTGAGAAATAAGTTACGATCTCGTATCTATCACTCTTTAAAAGTAATGTACAACTACATATGTGTGCAATGAAACCAACACCACTAAATAAATACAGACACGTTTCTATTCAAGGTTGCACTGAAATCGAGTCAATGGCCTTATTAAACAGGTTTTAAGAACGAAAACACAACACTTGATTTGAAGTTTCGAGGGACGAGGTATGTTCTACTTGGTTAATGTATTTTTTAGTTCACGCATCAAAGCACACCATTTTGGAGTGTCATGTGCAATGGACCGTCGGTACGTGCTTATAACCCCATACAGAAGTGGAAGAGTTCTTAGGTTGATTAATAAATATGTACAGCGAAGGTAGATTTTGTATAAGTTAATAAAACCATGAAATATGATAGCAAAATAGATGGAAACTGTGGTAGCGCATGATACGGCTGGTCTTGATTTCGTTCTTCTTAAGAGCACATCGCTAATGTATCGTGTAATTTTCTCTACTCTCCCTTTACCGTTAGTTGGAATGAAACGAAGGGAGAAATCGGTAGTGCTGTATGTTCCTGTTTAAATAAAATTGATCGGCACATTAAAATGAGAAATCCTTTGCGCCAAAAGAAAAAAAAAAGACATTTGCACGACTATTCGTGCTGAGGTGTTAGAGGTGTTGCAGCGTATTATATATTATGTAGTATATGGGTACTTGTTTAGCTTTCTTTCCTTGACGTTTATTTGCTTGCTCGATTAGTTCGAGTGTAGAGATCGCTAGTCTTGATAGCAAGTGGGTAGTCCATCACAGCCTATGTATCACCCGAATCAAATCCTACTTAGTTTTAGACCTGATCCTATTTGTAGGTTTTATTTTGTCAGTCTGGTTACCCAACGTTTTCGTCTTTGGGACAGATAAACGGCCTCTGGTCGTTCATTTCGCAGTTGCCTTTCTCGATGCTGTCTATGGTGCAATTTCAGCCACAGCTAAAGCATCGGCTTTAGCGAATGTTGTAGCCACAGTGGCATCCAACGCTGCAAGAAAAGCAACTATTCCACTGGTGTAAAATATATATCTTATATCCGACAGGGACAACGTTAACCTGATCCAGGTGTTATTTGTTTGTAGGGTGTTTTTCGGGCGGGGGGAGGGGGGGCTTTGTTGAAATGGTTTATTTTTCGGCCTGTCAGTGCTAAATTGTTTGATTCGCTATGTGTATGCATATATTTAAGCGAAATTGTTTCTCCAAAATCATTATTAAAGCAGCTTGCAGCTTGTTGCTAATTGTAACATTTGTCAAGGTGACATTGATGTCTTTGCCTTATATTGTATATATGTAGCTGAGATTGTATAATTGCATGGTGATAAAAATCACCAGGCATACATGTTTTCCACCCATGCACCAACGGCTCGTCCGTTCACCTATCATCTTCGAATAGCATTGTTTTACCATAATATATCACAGTAATAACTCTGTAATCGGCTACATGCCCCTTATTTGCATGATCATGACAAAATCTGTAAACCACGGACTGTGTGGATGAATACAGATGCTCAAATGACAGGTGATATATTGGTTGTTGTTGTGGGGTTTAACGCCATTTTTCAGCACGATAGGCTATACATGGCGGCCAGTATTAATGGTGGAGGAAGAACCCGGAAAACCCCGGAAAGAACCACCGACCCACGAGAAGCTACTGGCAAGCTTTCTCACATGCCCACATTGGCTGAATCTTAGACTGGAACCGCCGCAGACAGAGGTGAGATGGCAGTGATCCGTAACGAAGAGCGCTTTAGACCACTCGGCCACTCGGGGCCCCGGTAATATATTGGATAAAACAGTGTAAAATCTCGCTGAGATATTTGTAAACCCGTACCTACATTTTTATATCTGTCCATAAACGATCAACAATGGTACCCTGGTGCAACGTGGTTTTATTCAATTTTAAGCTAAAGCTGTATCTATTCGAATGGTTCCTGGTGTCAGTTTAACCGTCACGATACTCCAAATACACTAACGCAATCATACATCATTGTATTTTGAGTATGACGGCGTAATATATTATAATGCCAGATAATAAATATTTGGGTGCCGTTATTCTTTCTTGACGTGTACTTATATATGTAAAGTGTTCATTTATTGCTCTTTGAACCGATAATGAAGTCATTATTAGCAAAGGTAAAGTTTATTTGCTGCCCCCCACGCTATACATTCGAGTAAACGTTGGTTTTGTTCTCTTCAGCGAATGATTGGATAAGAGCTGACAGCCACACCAATTGTGTCAGTACAATTTTGTACAACTGCCACAGCCAGACCTCTACAGGTTGCGACAGTGTCGTTCGCCTTTCTGGCTAGCTAGATTTTGTGTTTGTCTCCAAATAGTACTCGTCGGAAGTTTGTGCTGTATCCAAAATCAATGTTACAACTGAATACCACATCCAAAATCAATGTTACAACGGAATACCACATACAACTTCTCCATCGGTGTTACGCATTATTCGTCGCGCAAAAAATCCTAGATTAGAACATCAACTTATACCAAGTTACCTTGTCATATTACAAGGGAATATAAAAGTAAAGCAGTACAAACATAGGTGTAAATAAAGACAAGAAAAATAAGTGGAGCCCGTCCATGGGTAGAAACACCATGAGCATTGTTGTTTTGCTTTTACTGCGCGGGGGGGGGGGGGGGGGGGGGATGGGGGGATGTAACTCATGCATTTACTTTTAGTTTAAGAGAGAGAAACAGGAGGTACAATTGAATATAAGAAACATGGTGACAGATTAATAAATGTTACAGTCACATTGAAATGGTTTTTGCCATAAATTGGCGCAGCAGATTAGAATTTATTAATTTTATGTATTTTTGATCGAGAACAAATTGATTAAGATATATTATATCAGCGCTAATATTACCAAGATTCACTACGCAATATCTCCCCAGCAATCCGCGTCATTACATTTGTTATGTTTATTACTTTTTTCATTTCATTATTTAGCTACTCATAGTTAATTAAAATGTAATTTGGCAATGTTTAAAAGCTATACTAATTTAAATATATTTTTCATACACTTTCTTTAGCATATCTTAAAGTAAATATTTTGTTTCAAATGTTGGCAAATTTCTAATGATTATTATCACTGCTATTGCGAGTTTATTGTTCAACAATTACGTTACTTATTGTTATCAGAAGGAGGCACTGCATGTATAATTAGCTTGCCGTATTTGCCCCAAGTAATTTGAAACAAATAATACCAAAATTTATTCTTAGGAAGCAGAAATATTGGATTTATAATTTTTCAATGATTCAAAATTATTTGATCATTAACACCAGTCTTCTTAATAATTTGCCCCTAGAGATCTGTGCCATCATCTTTACGCACCCAAGTCATCAAATTACTAATATTATACGTACACATTATATGCTCTTAACTGAACCTTATTCACAGCTAAATTCACGATATAATGAACACTCCCAAATATCGTATGCCGTGAATGCCAAAGGCAAAATGTCGGATCCACCCTACACTAACCTGATTTAAGACCATGTACCACAAGTACACCGACCGCCTGACTGAGAAGTGGAGATCATCTTATGTAACGTAAGTATACAAATCTGAGTGTCTTGTACTTGTCTGGTTCAATCATTCAGTTAAGTAACCTGCACTAATTTTTGTACATTCCGTAGAAAGGCATGACGCTAGATAGTTGTAGTAACTATACATGCATACTATAGGTAATGAAGGTATGAAAGTGGGCGAGATATATACATGTACACAGGGGAGAAGGTGAACGTTTCATTATGTTATGTTTTCTTTACAGTTAGATGGTTGAAAATGTATGTTCTGGAAACAAGAGATTCTTAGGACTTCACCCTCCTGAACCCCACTATAAGTACCATCCCACGAACCCCTTGAACCCGTGGGTACACGAATATTGCTAATGTGGCGTAAACAAAAGGTAAGTGGTATGAACCGGTGTAGGAGGCCAAATTAACCCCTGCCCAGATTATACCCGGGTATAGTTTGGCCCAGGCCAGAGTATACTCCGGGGGATAAAGTGTCCTAGGCTAAACTATGCCTGGGGATGTAAAATAGCCTGGGCCAGACCATACCCCTTCAGGCCAGAATCTGCCCCACTTGTATATTAAATTACTATTTACTTATCGTTCTGGTCTTTACTTATAGCAGGAAAACATGAACAACAATCATCACCGCCTTTTCTGAGTTTATAGAGGTATGTTTTAGCTTCAGCTTAAAGAAATAAGAATACCATTGTGATTTAAAAACTAGAACATATTGATGTGAGTGTTGGAAATATAATAGTTAATCAATACAATTGATTCTTCAAGTTTTCCACAAAAAGCTCAAATTTATGTGCATTGACACTACCGCGATAGTGTACCACATGATTAACACTGTCTCTGAATATGAAGAGTATGTATGTTGAAAAATTAAGTAATTCTTGTGCATATCAGTAGTGAATGGGGCCACTTTAGCGTCAAGGGGAATTAGCATTGAAAAACACCCTGGGCCACTTTAGCGTTAATGGAAAATATAACATTACGAAAACCCCTGGGACACTTTAGCGTCAATGGGAAATTTAACATTACGAAAACCCCTGGGCCACTTTAGCGTCAATGGGAAATTAACATGGGAATAAATCGTGGGTCTGTTTAGCGACAAGGGGAATTGAACATGGGAATAAATCGTGGGCCTGTATAGCGTCAAGGGGAAATGGAACAGGGTCCGGACCCTATTTTAATACGGTCCCGACCTTATGGGTCTATGGAAATTGAACATGGGAATAAATCGTGGGCCTGTTTAGCGACAAGGGAAATTTAACATGGGGAATGGGCCTGTTGAGGGACAATGGGAATTTAACATAGGGAATTTCAACATGGTGGGATTATATAGCGTCAAGGGAAATTGAACATGGTGGGACTGTCTAGGGACAATGGGGAAATTGTATAGGGCCTGTCTAGGGACAATGATGGTAGAGGGCCAAACACAACAGAGACAGAGACAGACATGCACTAGTACAAGCCTGAGATTTATATATAAAGCATTACCAAGACCTGAAATTTTGCTGGGGTGTTCAAAACTTTGCATAATTGTAATGATGCTATAAATAGCTATAATCAAGGAAAAGCTCAACGCCAAAATGGATGTGACTAAAAGGAACGCTAAAATGACGAAATTGTCCCATAATTTCAAACATATCCCCGAACAATAAGTTACAATGGTTTAGACTAAAATGGATAAAATTAGTAATTACTTACAATATCAACTTGTGTGACGATCGTGGATAACACCCATGTATCTATTCATAGCTACAACTTGTGGGTTATTCCTTTGGAAAACCCCACTATCTTTTTATAGCCTCAGCTTGAGTGACGTTCCTGTTTATGAACTCTAGTACATATGCATAGCTACGACTTGTGGAAAACCCCAAGTCCATATTTATAGTCTCAAAATTTCCAGCGACAGTGACGTCAATGTACTGGAAACTAGGGGATATATGGCAACAGTGTTGCAAGTGGCTGCCTGAATACGCGCAAATGTAGGTAGGTAGGTAAAATGTATTTGAAAGGGATAAAGTGAGTTTTATAGGGACAAACAGAGACCAATACACACACACACACACACACACACAACGTAGGCGAGCAGACATACACACACACACACAACGTACGCGCGCAGACATACGCACACACACACACACACACAGGGAAGGGAAAAAAACAAACCCCCAAATATACTATCAACACAGAGGGAAGCGGAAAAAAAACCAAGATATACTATCCACACGGAAGGGAGGTAAAACAAACCCAAATATACTATGCGTACAAACGTACGCGATGGCATACAAACCCCAAATATACTATCCACACAACGTCGCTAACGCGTACAAACCCAAAATATAATATCCACACAGAAGGGAGGGAAAACAAACCCAAATATACTATCCATACAAACGTACGCGAACGCATACAAACCCCAAATATATTATCCACACAACGTCGCTAACGCATACAAACCAAAAGTATACTATCCACCCAACGTATGCGCGCAGACATGCACACACACACACACACACACACACACACACACACACACAGAGGGAAGAGGAAAAAACAAACCCCCAAATATACTATCAACACAGAGGGAAGCGGAAAACAAACCAAGATATACTATATACACGCAAGGGAGGGAAAACAAACCCAAATATACTATCCATACAAACGTACGCGAACGCATACAAACCCCAAATATAATATCATACAACGTCGATAACGCATACAAACCCCAAATATACTATCCACACAACGTCGATAACGCGTACAAACCCAAAATATACTATCCACACAGAAGGGAGATAATACAAACCCCAAATAAACTATCCATACAAACGTACGCGAACGCATACAAACCCAAAATATACTATCCACACAACGTACGCGCGCAGACATACGCACACACACACACACACACACACACAAAGGGAAGAGGAAAAAACAAACCCCCAAATATACTATCAACACAGAGGGAAGCGGAAAAAACCCAAGATATACTATCCACACAGAAGGGAGGGAAAACAAACCCAAATATACTATTCATACAAACGTACGCGAACGCATACAAACCTCAAATATACTATCCACACAACGTACGCGAACACACACACACACACACACACACACACACACACACACACACACACACACTCACACAGAGGGAAGAGGAAAGAAAACAAACTCCAAATATACTATCTACACATGGAAGAGGAAGAATACAAATCCCATACCTACTATCCACACACAGGTGAGATGTAAAAACATAAACCCCATACATAAAATCCACGTAGAGGGAAGAAGAAGCAAATAATCCAATATACACTATCCTCAAAGAGGGAAGGGGAAAAAGCCATAATATACTAACCACACAGAGGGAAGAAGAAAACCATTATACACTATCCACACGGAGTGAAGTAATAACCCTTTATATATACTATCAAAATAGAGTGAAAAAATAACCCATTATATTTCACCAACACAGTGAAGAAGAAAAAGTTTTTTTGAAAGCACCTAAGCCCTCACCTGCAATGACCAACTCTGCCAAACACCTACACCCACCCCCACCCCAACACTACAAAACCGATTTAACCTCTTATTGTATGGCATCAGTGTGTGATTTTATGAAACATCAAGACATAAAATGATGGATGAAATAGACTGACTATTGTTTACCGACTTGCATGCCTAAAGAGCGTGCGTGAAGGAAAACATCCTTCCATTTCAATTCTAACTAAAACATGATCCAGAGGAATAGCGAGAGGTGAAAGAGCACAATTTCATGAAGTGTGAGTAAAAACAAAACACGCCATCCTTATTATAGAATGTCAAGACCAAGAGACACTTACGTTTTCTTTCTGGTCTATTCTCTTTTAGAAGCTAGTATGAAATTTCACATCAGGCCAACGCATCGGCTCACATTGTCAATTTTTCCATTTCCATGTCTTCACTGGCACGAGTTCTTCCTCATCTCTTCTTCTGAATCCCTCTCCTCTTTTTAGTCTTGTTTCTGTTTCTTCTCTTTTCTCTTAGGGCACTCTGAATCCCAGTGTCCTTTCTCTTGACAACGATAATAGGTATCTTGACTTTTGTTTCTCTTTCTTAGACGAAGCAGGTATTCTGGGGACAAATACCCATTTACCTTTGCAGATATAGCAAACTTCATCAGCACTTCTACACTTTCGTATGACTCTCATCAAATCAACGACCAAAAGAGTAAGTTTTGTTGCCACTTTCGCCTGTGAATTTTGCTTTCGTATGACTTTTAGCAAATATTTGACCAGTAGGTCGATCTGTGCTGACTCTTCCGTCTTCTTGATCGTTTGAGAGTGGAATGAATACTCTGACTCTAAGACACTCTACCTATATACAGGGACCTGCTGCGTATGAAACCTAGTCAAATGTAATTTTGCAATAAGATGAAACGATTTAATTGAGAAAGTAAAAGGCAATGACGTGCCGTGTCGCCTCACACAATAGCTGAAGTGTTAGCTCAGATCCGTGTCAGCGATTTCGAAGACGACATATCTGAGCTTTAATCAATGCTCTCCACATGTGCCACAATACCACGAGTCCTGATTCACGCCAAAAGAAATTTCGTTCGGTCCATAAAAAATAGTATCACATTTGAGAAACGCAAAAACGAACTTCCAGAAAACTGAAAACGACGGCTTACACCTACAACGTGAAATGTATGAGTTCAAATAGTGCGTAAAACTTAGTCAAATTAAATTTAAGGTCAAGACGAAACGATCTATTTTCGAAGAAGAAAGCAGACACCAAGCGACAATGGCGATCCGTGTCACACAACACTTTTCAAAATGTATTATTAGAGGTTTGTTCTAGCGATCTGCACGGTTAAATTAAATGGTTTACGCCAATGGTTTCTATTTGTAATTAAATTTTTGTACAAACGATATGCATGTAAGCGAAAGCTAACACACACACACACACACACACACGCACACATGTTACTGCATTGGGTGACAATAGAACGGGCAGTACTTTAGTCTGGAGTGTTTTGAGAAATGGGCAGACTTAACATTACATTGGAGAGAGAAAGAAAGAATGGTAAAGAAAAAAACGTAGGTCACCATTTTTGGTTTGTTATTTTTTTGCGGTATTATAGGACAAAGATAACTAACACAACCTCACATTCTATGTGAGAAATGTTCATTGTTTTCATTCATTCATCAATTTTATAAAAAAGGTATTGTGATATCTATTGTCAACTGACTGCTTAACATTTTGCTGTATATCTCAAATTTAAGAGATGTCCCGTGTTTCGTAGCACACGCGACTAACAATGTTGAAGAGCTTTCACAAATCTAAGGCAGGGAAAAAAGCAGCACCAAAACGCGCTTTGTTCTAGGAGTCACGGTACTAATTCAGTCCCCATCGTAAACCTATGCAAACCCCATGATCTTCAAAGTTCAATAACTTGAAGTATTTGAGTACTCATGATCAAACCTATATTTATCAGTATAGATGAAACCTGGATGTCAGCTTCCGTGTAGAGGAAAGGATATGAGCCGCGGCATTTTCTGGACCTGCATTTGTTTGAAACATGTGCTTTCAATTCTGCACCAAAGAGTCAGGTGCTAATTTTAGTAATGAGTGTTCCAAACTCAAGAATGTTAAAGGACTGAAATTCCATCAATAAAACAGTGTCTCTATTTTTTTCACTTACAACTAGGATAAGCTCTTAAAAGATTCTTTTTCCTACAACATAACTTACATTATTAACCAATCCTGGTCAGCCTAACCCATATAAATACTCTGTTTTAGGCAGGCTGGTTCCCATTTTTTCCATTCTATTATTAAGTGTGTTCTCTATCCACAGTCTAAACTGAGAGAAAATAGGTCGAACATTGGTAAATTTGTTTCTGAACGCATGTTTTGATTTTAGAATTCAGAGCTAAACATAGGCAGGGTTATACAGTGCAATGACACTCGCTTTATTCTTTAAAAAGTCATGTGTTTGTTGCCTTTCTGAGAAGAAAAACAAAACGGTAGACCTAATGTTGTAAACTTTTCCGTGACACATTGCGGTGCCAAAATAAGGATAAAACTAAGATACATGAATTGTCCAAGCTCATCAACTCAAGATATTACTTCATCCAACGATTTACTGATAAAAAATTCATCGTTATACAATTGTTAGGGTGTAAGGTTTTGAAAAAAACGACATGACAAACGGAACAGCTCAACTATTTATGATAACTACTGATCACATTTTTTGGAGAGGTATCTTTAAAATGAACAAATACCATTAAGATTTCAATAAAAAACTACTATAAGAGAGAGAGAGAGAGAGAGAGAGAGAGAGAGAGAGAGAGTATGTTATTCCTACTTTTAAAAAGAATTACGACAATTACGTTTGTTTTTTTATGGCATATTTTCCCTAAGAAATTTTCAAGGAAACACACATTACACTTAGAAAATAAAATCCATCGGAAAAAATCCACCATTGTAAAATATCACCAGAGTGAACTGTTGACAAATGCGACTAAAACGTACTCACAGAATAGTACAATTAAACATTATTCCTTGATGTATTTTGCAATAAGACTGACGCAATTTCCATGGGATCGCCCAGTTTACGATTGTTCGTGCATTAGTTTAATTTTTTAAAATATTTTTTATATATAAATAGTCTAAAGGATAGACCCAGTAAAGCATGACCATTCTCGTCACTGTGTGAATAGCTACTCAAGTCAATTCGAAGTGAACGCGGTAAGAAAATAAGTATAGCCAATGAAATGGCTTACAACGGGTGATGCATTGTTTTGTTCTAAGGCTGTGTGCCAAAAGTGTGTGCGTGTTTTGGAAAATGGTAGAAATTGGATATACAATTTTCTCGTGACACTTATAAAGTGAAGAGTCTGTGCAAGTGTCAAAAGCCAAAGTCATATAACTTTTGTATTTTGTACGGCTTGTACAGATTTCCACTTTAGAAAATGTGAGGTATCACAACTTATTATCACAAACAGAAGTGGAACATAGGGGTTGCAAGAAATAAAATAACTCAGGCAGTTGGTGTCATCAAGAGTGCTAGAGACGGTACCCGAACTTGCTTGCTTGCTTACTTGAATTAAAGTGATTTTCGCTTCAATGGAGCATGTATCACTGGTTTAATCACGCACCGCGTGATTTTTAATTGCTCCTGGGGAAGGAAAGAGAGCCTCATCCTCCAGGCTTTTATGTACTCACAGAGTAGTTTTAAATTTAGCCACTCAGATGTAGGACTAACTAGTCCTTAACAACCTGACTGAAAGGCTTTAAACATGAGTGGGAATAGTCTCACCACACACTCATTTTTCTTAGTTGGATTGAAATGCCTCAGGTGTCAACCCAAGCAGTATGTAACGCCCGCTACGATTGGTCGGCAACGATGACGTCACATTAGGACACATGGGCGTGTGGTAGGTGGAAATCGTTCCACATTCTGCCACGTGTACGATGTCCGAGCGTGGTAAAGGAGGAAAAAAGGTGCTCAGCAAGCCAGCCATGGATGTTAAGTACTCCCCAAAACGCCAGCCCGTACTTATTTCAGATCAAGTCCAGTTTTTGCTAATGGACAATAAAAAGTACCAATAATGTGTTAGCCCCTGTGCAATTAGTTTAAATCTAACGATTCTGTTAAATTTCCTACTTCCTAACGTATCTATTTGATATTAGTACTTAGTGTACACAAAAATAGCCATACTGGTCTTATTTAAATTAATATGTCTAAGCGACATATACAAGTTTTGTCACTGTTTGGTTTAACAAGTTAAGTTTGTTACGGTGTTTCAATGAGTCAAGTTTGTTTCGAGTTTAGTCAAGGAGGGATACCAAGCCAAATATGGTTCCCTATTTAATTAAAGGTAATCTTTTGGAGCCCTAAAAAGGGCTGTATTTTCTGCAAGATGTACCACGTCTCTCTTTCGCCCTCGCGATCTTTTCCGCACTCCTAGCCTCATGATGCTTGATATCAGGAAACGAATAGCTATGATGGTGTGTGTGTGTAAATTGGTCTCTGTTTGTCCCTATAAAACTCACTTTATCCCTATCAAATACACTCTACCTACCTACCTACAGTTGCGCGTATTCAGGTCAGCCACTTGCAACACTGTTGCCATTTATCCCCTAGTTTCCAGTACATTGACGTCACTGTCGCTGGAAATTTTGAGATTATAAATATGGACTTGGGGTTTTCCACAGGTTGTAGCTATGCATATGTACTAGAGTTCATAAACAGGAACGTCACTCAAGCTGAGGCTATGAAAAGATAGTGGGGTTTTCCAAAGGAATAACCCACAAGTTGTAGCTATGAATAGATACATGGGTGTTATCCACGATCGTCACACAAGTTGATATTGTAAGTAGTTACTAATTTTATCCATTTTATCCATTTTAGTCTAAACCATTGTAACTTATTGTTCGGGGATATGTTTGAAATTATGGGACAATTTCGTCATTTTAGCGTTCCTTTTAGTCACATCCATTTTGGCGTTGAGCTTTTCCTTGATTATAGCTATTTATAGCATCATTACAATTATGCAAAGTTTTGAACACCCCAGCAAAATTTCAGGTCTTGGTAATGCTTTATATATAAATCTCAGGCTTGTACTAGTGCATGTCTGTCTCTGTCTCTGTTGTGTTTGGCCCTCTACCATCATTGTCCCTAGACAGGCCCTATACAATTTCCCCATTGTCCCTAGACAGTCCCACCATGTTCAATTTCCCTTGACGCTATATAATCCCACCATGTTGAAATTCCCTATGTTAAATTCCCATTGTCCCTCAACAGGCCCATTCCCCATGTTAAATTTCCCTTGTCGCTAAACAGGCCCACGATTTATTCCCATGTTCAATTTCCATAGACCCATAAGGTCGGGACCGTATTAAAATAGGGTCCGGACCCTGTTCCATTTCCCCTTGACGCTATACAGGCCCACCCTGTTCAATTCCCCTTGACGCTATACAGGCCCACGATTTATTCCCATGTTCAATTCCCCTTGTCGCTAAACAGACCCACGATTTATTCCCATGTTAATTTCCAATTGACGCTAAAGTGGCCCAGGGGTTATTCCCATGTTAATTTCCCATTAACGCTAAAGTGGCCCAGGTGTTTTCGTAATGTTAAATTTCTTATTGACGCTAAAGTGGAACAGGGGTTTTCGTAATGTTACATTTCCCACTGACGCTAAAGTGGCCCAGGGTGTTTTTCAATGCTAATTCCCCTTGACGCTAAAGTGCCCCCATTCACTACTCATATCGCTCAACAATATTGATATAATGGGGGTATAATTGGCCTGAGGTGTATGATTTGGCCTAGGCCATAATATACCCCAGGGGTATAAAATGGCCCAGTCCATAATATACCCGGGTATAATCTAGCCTATGCCGCTTTAACCCCAGGTGGAATCGGTTCACAATTAATACTTCCAGTTCAGTACCCACGAATGTAGTTCTAGTCTATTTTTAGAACATTTTTTCCTCTCTCATTTTGGTGGTGATAGAAGAGTTTTATTTATACATTTTTGGTAGGGATTTAAAGGCAACTGTTTATTCTTGATAATATGAGCTCATGGTGTTGTTGTATGTGTGAATTTCGGCGACAGTGCACAGTGAATAATAAGGTCTTGGTGATGATCCGGAAGTGAAATCTGTGTTCTGTTTACATGCAGCTATGTTGACAGTTCAGCATCTAAAAAAGAGCAGGTCAACCTTTGACGAGAACTTCACCGTGAAGTCATCTTTAAAGGTATTTTAGGTTAACATATGATTTGTATTGATTGTCACACAGTGGAAAGGTCCGTACTGAGAAACAAATGTAGAGAACATATAGTAAAATTAATTGTTTCCTATGTCCAGGTATACTCCGGACTGGGGGTATACTATTGTTTGTTACACCGGGATACTCTGAGTGAAAGCAACGTTCGTTCCTGCATGGTAAGCGTTTCCCGGACATACTGTGAATCACCTATAGTTTTCGCTAACGCCCATTCTACACGTCCCTGTATTCCTCCTACAGATTATTTTTAGAGGTTCAGTTATATACACAATGCACACAACTTTGTCATTTGATTTATTAATTTTAATTTCCTTTTTTGATCTTATCAAGGGGTCTATAACAATATCGTGTTTCATATGCTTTGAACCAAAACGGGAATTTGTTTGTATTACCATGACATCATATCAGCGTGGCCGAGTCTATTTTTCAGCCTATAAGAGTGATGTAGTTCACTCTCTTCGATAAGTTCTAAATATTCTGTACATTGGTTTAACTTTTTGGAATTACATCCCTTTGAAACCATGTACATACAGTAAAATATATTGCATTATTCGTTTCAGAAAGATAAAATGTGTTATTTTTTTTAACTAATAAATATTTACATTGCAAACACTGGATCCAGTAGACACGGTATTTACTTGTGTTGTACTAGTAACATGGCAGGTTCATTGTTCATAACTAAACCCCCGTTTAGTTTGAAACCCGAAACAAGATTTACAGTGTTAGAGACACCACCCAACCTTCCATGCAGAGACACTAGGTTAGAACGTAAAATTTAATGAATCATGTGACTAAGTCTTGCGCACGTTTTTTTTTTTTTTTTAAACCGCAAGCGGGAGATTCCCACGCTATCCTGAGAGGGGTGTGAATACTATAAGTGCAAGGAAAGCGTTCTCAAGGAAACATATTTATTTATTTATTGCTTTTGTGCATGTTTGGTTTATTTTGTTTAATTTGTTTTCCATGCTCATTTTTTCTTTTCACGCACATTCTTTCAAATTTCATTTCTAATAATTATCCTATCATTCTACTTTTCTTTTCTGAGCCAGTGAATGTCTGATTGGGATTGAAATTCAGGCGCAAATACAAATGTATTTTTATAAATATCAATATAGTCTCAAATATTATAACACAGAGCTGCACGGGCATTAAATAGTGTTCCTTTCTTGTTGTCTATTCTTTCTCTTATAATTACATCCTTCCATCTGTTTAAACCTACCTACCTACATTTTGTCTTGCATACATATATAATACATAACTAATATATCTTTTTGAAAATGAAAGGGTTTGGTCGATAGTCGTTTAGCTATATATTAACATGTCATTATTTATTACGTCTCATATATCTAGTGATGCAATAAAAAAGAGACTATAATATAAATGTTCAAATTGTCTGAACTACTCAGATGGGTGGCAAACGTAATACGTAGCGACTATAATAACTAGCACGTGTAATCACAAATGACTGATACGTTTAATAGGCTGCGACACAAACGACTGGTAATGACTTTGAAGACTGGAACGAGTAATCGGGAATGACTCAGATTACTGGTACGTGTAATGGGTAATACCTTAGAAGACTGGTACGTATAATTTGTAATGACTCATATGACTGGTACGTGTAATCGATAATGACTCAGTTGACTAGTACCTTTACTAGGTAACGACTTAGATACTTGTACTTGTAATATATGGCTCAGAGGACAGATACGTATAATCGGTATTGACTAATAAGATTGATACATATAATCGATAATGACTCAGATGACTGGTATATTTACTCGGTAAATACTCAGATGACTGATGCGTGTAATCGGTAATGACTCAGAAGACTGGTCCGTGTACTCGATAATGACACAGATGACTGGTGACGTGAAATTGATAAGGAGATGAAGATCTAGTTAATTTCTGCGAGCGCGTATGTTTAGTCAGCTTTCAATATTAATTTTGATGGGTTTTATACTTGTTTATGATTTACTAGTAGCTCCCTTATGATAACTCGATTGCTTGTGCTTATGAACTGTTTTCATTAATTGTATATAATAAGTGATCAATTTACGCAATAAAATAACTATTGGCTGGACTTATCCAAATGCATTAAAAAGAGCTGATGTTGTTGTTGTGGTTGTTATGGGTTTTAACGCCATTTTCAGCACACGATAGGCGATGTATGGCGGCCAGTATTAATGGTGGAGGAAGAACCTGGGAACTTCCAGGGAAGAACCACCGACCCACGAGAAGCTACTGGAAAGCTTCTCACATACCCATATTGGCCGAATTCTAGACTCTAACCCACGCAGACAGAGGTGAGATGACAATGATCCGTAACTGAGAGCTCTTTAGACCACTCGACCACTCAGGGCCCCAAGAGCTCTTGCAAGAATATACTAGTGGTGTTGATGTTTTTATTTTAATTTATGTAAAAGTCTATTTACTAATGTTTCAGGTTGAAATGAAAGTTTATTCGGATCATGTCTTCAATTTGTTGATGTACTGTTCCTTGGTTAACTGTATTAAGTTTGGACCGGAAAGATCAATATTTCCCATTGATCCAATTGTCGACACGGCGTGTGGACAAGTGAAAGGCATAAGGAATGACGGTGCTTATTCCTTCCGCGGAATACCATACGCTGAGCCACCTGTCGGCCAGCTGAGGTGGACTCCTCCACGACCTCTGAGCAAAGACCGTGGCACGTGTTGGTCAGGCGTATTAGATGGACGGGAGTTTGGATCACCGTGCTATCAAATCAATATTTTCAACCAAAGTACATTCAATGGAAACGAGGACTGCCTATACCTAAACGTATGGACACCAACATTAAACAAGATTTCTCGACGTCCGGTAATGGTTTGGATCCATGGAGGTTCCTTGGTAAATGGAAATGCAAACGAATTCATGTATATGCCAACTGAACGACTTTCAAAGGAGACGAATGTTGTGTATGTGGGGATGAATTACCGTTTGCATGCATTTGGCTTTATGGCACTTGAAGTATTGTCTGCAAATTCGACAACAGGAACATCGGGGAACTATGGTCTTATGGATATAATCGAGGCTCTTCGTTGGGTACAGAATAATATTCATAATTTTGGAGGGGATCCAAATAAGGTAAACATGTATATTGAAAATTTTGACATTTGTATTCTAATATGATGTAATTTTTAATCTCTTTCATCAGCAACAATAACTAATATCATGTGTTGTTTATGTAGTTTTGCAGTTACGGAATTTACCCCAAATTCATTTCCAAGTTTTGAATTTCTGACTCTCACTCTTTACAATGAGGAAACTTTTGTCGCGTAATCCATTTAGTAATATGGGTTATATCCTACTCGGGTTGTTATTAAATTGTATTTGAACTGAATCGACACCTGCTTGCAGTAATAAATGATGTATTGTGTAGATAGTCTAGCTCATTACAAGCGGTTCCCTGATATAATTGCTAACTAAGGTCAGTATGCACTAATTATATAAAAGACATAATATACTATATGTTATGCAACAATTATGACTTTGTTTTCATATTGTTAACGAAGTGTAAGTGGCCGAAGGTAAAGTACAATAATCTATCCCAAATATCACTTTCAGGTTACTATATTTGGTCAGAGTTCCGGAGGAACGGCCATCTTCGCACTGCTTGCTTCCGCTCTGAGCAAAGGTCTTTTCCACCAGGTCTGGCTTGCGAGTGCATCTCCTATTCTGAATAAGACTGCAAGTGAAGCTTACAAGGATAACTTAATTTTTCTGAACAACACCGGCTGCTATAACATCGACTGTTTGTACAGGTTATCATCCTTTCAAGTAACCGCTGCTGTACCATGGGATGTCTACCCCTATTGGTCAATGGATGACCTGATGGATCTTCCAGTTAAGGGGCGATTCGATGGTGCATTGGCTATCATTGATGGTTAGTTTTGAACCAGTTACTCATTGACTTTATTTTAAATTATTTATGTTATAAACTGTACACTATACTGGATACAAATTTCATTTGTAAAGTGATTAATTGATTGATTAATGAAGCAAAAGTAGTCTCGACCAGGATTAGTGGGCACCTATGTTAAACAATACGATCACTTATTTATATACTTTCGTCGAAAGATTGTTATTCTTTATTTCATTCTTAAGAAAAGGCAATGTCGTTTTTACGAATAAGTTTCAGCATCGTAATAATTCTTTCTAAATTATGTCATTTTGATATGCACCATTTCACATTCGTCCTCACTTCTCATCCTCTGCCTCTACATAACCAATCGAAATCATATTTACGCCGCAGCATATATGAAGTCAGTTTAAAAAATAATAATAAAAAAAACTTATTATTATCTTATTCCTCCTGGATTCAGTTTCCTTTGCCATGGAAATCATTTTAGTATGTAATATATAATGTGATACAAAATATATTAGTGGAAGGAAAATTATACCTCCACAGTGGCGACATCACTTTTGGAACGACTTTCCTCTCTCATTTAACAAATACATCTAACATATTTATGTTATTTCATGTATGCTGTTTACGACGTTATGCCCAGACGGACGATATATGCGATGTGCAATAAACCCATCTTCTTTCTGCTAAATGTCAAAATCCACGCAATAAATGTATTAGCAAAAATAAACATTTCATTTTTATCGAAGTTAAGGAGGTATTGATTTGGCAATGTGCTCCATTTAAAGCATTATATGTACTTGCTAAATCTGTAAGAAATAGCTATTCTAAAATTATGGTGTAATGTATTAATGCAGCCATTAATCGCAGTGGCACATACCAGGGGAAGTGCATGCCAACCTCAAGTCACTACCTTAAAACTATATAATATAAAGAATATATATGATTGCCTGGTATATATAAAGAAATTATATTCACTCCAGTTGTTAAAACACCTTGTATTCTCGCTCATGGTATCGTCTTTAGCAACAAAGTAACGGTTCCATATCACTCCTGAAATGATTCCTTATATCTAATCATACAAACTTGATGTTTTGTACATAATTGATGGCTAATACTGACCATTGCATGTCATTTCAGTCTGGTTGGTATTTTTCCCGTAATAATTTTCTTTTTTTCATATGTCGTATTACCATCATCATTGGGTAACTGCGCCTTTTCATTTTTGCTTCACGTCTTTGCAGATCTTTATGTGTTCTCTTTATTTACTTATACTTATGCTTCCATTGATATGCTAAAGATTCTAACACTTATCCACTGGACATCTTCTCATTAGTCTCAATGTCCTTTTTCATTTCGCTCCATAATGTTTTAACTGGATCTAACATCCCATTATTTGATATGTTTCTTTCACATTTGCGTTTTGTCTTCTTTTTTCATGTATAACATTCCGTTCACATGCATTCCATCCCCTCTGCATCACGGTAGTCAATTTTCATTTATAATAATTCGTCCATTATTTTGCATTTTGTTTTCTTCTGAGCCCTAATGTCTACTTTGTTATATATATATATATATATATATATATATATATATATATATATATATATATATATATATATACCCCTTTGCAAACACAAACAACTCTTCCTCCAAAACCGTATATTTCTTCTGCTACAATTTTCATCTTATTCCATTATGATTTCCAACCAGTTTCGGACTCCATTCGTCTCGTATCATTCTGCCTTATATTAGCCAATAGCGGCTTATATACGGGTGTAACATGTTGGGTTAGGTATCCTGTTTCTCATTCCAGCTATCATCCCAAACGAAATTTGAACTATTAATATCTATGTTAACCATGCAACTATTCAGTAACTTTCACAAGGGTTTAAATAGTACATGTGTGCCTCACACTATGTCTTACATTCTTTAAGTGGACCAATATCCATATTTGTTTTGATACTTGCCAGCCATCAAACCCTTGAATAATCAGTACCACTACCTCAAACTGTTGCTGTTTCTTGTAACTCTGATGTTGCGGTCAATGCTATTGTTCTTACGCTGTTTTGGGTTATCTATTGCATATTTTGTTGTCGCTTCATACACATAGCATATACAAAGTTAAAATATATATTGGTAGGTCACGTCTTGAAGGAAGCACCTTTAGAAGCTTGGATCAATGGCCACGTTATAGATGTGCCGGTCCTTATCGGTAAGTCAGTGTTCGTGGGGAATACGGAAAAAGGATCTACACCATGCAAAAGAGGGTTAGCTGGAACTTATGAAAATATATTGCACTAAATATGTATTTTAATAACGAGGGATCCTCCAAATACGTATGAATATGTCGTACAAAAAAGTACGGTTAAGATCCATATCATGTCAGGAAAACAAGATTTCCATGAACAGTGTAAGCTAAATTTGTACTCTGACTGATTTGTTATATTTAACCATATGTCTTAAATTTTAGCACATCAATATGTCTTAGATTTTCTATGTGTATTTGATCAAAATTATTGTGCTTAGTCTTGAAGAGTTTCTGACATCTAGGAGTAAAAACTAAGTCCAACTTTTTCACCAGTTTCACTCACCAGTTTCGGACATCTAGGAAAACAAACTAAATCCAACGTCTTCACCAGTTTCTGACATTGAGTGCAAAGAAACAGAGTCCAGCTTGTTAATCCGTTGCTCACACCATGATCCCCGTACCCAGAATATCTCTGGAGACCTTTATAAATACGACTGAACACATCAGTGCCAAAACTCGAACGATTATATCAAGAACAGACCAATTATTAAGCCCAGTGCTGTAACGATATTAATTAAAGAAATACTGAAGGCAAATTCAATAATAGTATTCATAAAATCACAAGTCTAAAGACTGCCTGGAAGGAGACATGGCGGAAACGACTGCCAGGAAGGAGAGATGGTGGAGAGAGACAAGCATATAATGCAAAATACTTTTATTGCACAAACATACAACGATCCAAAATAACCAGTTCCTTACTACTTCTCCAAACCCACCAGTTCGTTACTACTTTCTCGCATTTCAAATTCTCGCTATTGAATTTGTGCTTTGGACATATACATTTCCGTCCACTCTTGCGTATTGAACCCATTCCATTAAAATCAAGAACAAATGCAAAATAAAAATATAAATCCATACTGCCATTGAAACACTATTGCCATTAATGCAAGTTTGATATTTTACGATCCACCATTCACTTCACTGCATACATTCAATGCATACAAGTCAAAAGACTTTTCGTCCAATTGTGCTTTTGACAATGCATTTGAATTTTATTCAAATTCATCATATGCCATTCAGAACTCTTCAGAAAAAACGTGCAGTTATTGTTTTCCAGTATCAATTAACGGTTTAATTGAGATTCCGCTTCATTAGTAGGTTGAGTAGAACCTTGCTCAAAAATCTTTCCCAAAAGAGGTTTTGAGTATACACTTTCTCATGCTTTGGCCAGATTCTGACCAAAATCCTACCAAAATAGGGTTTTGGGTAGATATCGACTCAAGCTATGGCCAAAGTCTAGTCGAAAACCCACCAAAACCTAGCTGATGAAACCTCTTGTGCTTGGCCTTGAAGAGAATATATATATATATATATATATATATATATATATATATATATATATATATATATATATATATATATATATATATATTGTTACGACTCTATGGTCATAAAGTAACAGAAAGACGCAAATGCACTAAGTTCTGTACAAGTTAACACATTATTTTAGTGTCAAATAGAAACTTACAGTATTGTGATTTAATTACAAAATAATCCTAACAATGTTCTACAGAAGCCCAAAAGACTCGAATGTTCCGATTGAATTTCAGATCCTCAAATGTACTAGTCTGCCGATAGACAGTCCAGATGTATCATAATTAGATTGTCCAGAAGTCTTCTGAATATCTCACAAGAGTCACTTAATCATATATTAGTCCAACGAGAACACTAGTTTGAATGAACATTCTAAATAAATGTCTCTTCTTCAATAATATATGCACATAACATAAAAACATCTTTGGACTTGTGCTACAAGAACATATGACATCAGAATGAAGCAACTGTCCAGTCTGTCCTACATCTGTATAGAAATAGGTTCTAAAAACAGTTTGCTCCTACTCACCATGTGACAATTTTGGCAAACACCCTAAATCGTAAAAAGGACTTAAATGTAATTATCTGTCAAGTGGGAAATAAGTTCATTCATCTATGAAACCACATGTCCATATTTCTTTGAATATTTGTGAAGGTCATTTCCAGATTTTGTTGCTTTGCTGAGAATAATGAAGATTTTTGCTTCAATCAAACCGTCTAATTATCATTCAGTGCTATATAAATTGATTCCATTAACTTTATTTCTTTGATATTTGAGAAAATGGGTAGAAGAATGTACTGTAAGGGGCAACTATTGATTGGGTCACATCTCATTTTTATTTGTTGACTATTAAGTATGAAGCTATTCTTGCAATTTTAAATTTCGTTTCCCTATACTAGGACATTTCTCGGACGAATATCGGCATTGATGAAACGCAACCAAGCAGAGATTCGCTTCAGCCTTCGTCTTCAATGTATCGCTGATTGATGTAACTCTTCATTTAGCCAACGAATATTTTGGATATAAATATTCACATCAAGTGCTCATAGAACTTGGGCATCAACCGTCATTCTTAATGGGTTGTATGAATTCCCTGCACAGTCATTGTATTGGAAATTAAAGTTATGCGCTCGATCGAGATGAAAGTGCCATAGGAAAAACAAAAACAGCAACATATTTGATGGCCACTAACGGCAAGGGCAACATTAGATACATTGTCGCGATGAGAGCTGCGGTACCCATTTTGAGTTTTACCACGCACGGTATATTGCACCTAACGCGCTGAACGAACGTACCATAAATATATTATCGTCGACTATACAGAGATCCAAGTATACCAGCACCCAAGCGAGGATTGTCCTTGCGGAATAACTGGTGTTGCCAACAAAAACGCAATGGGCCAACCGCGTCCGTACTAACACGGAGTTAATGGGTTTATTTCCCAGCTCGTCATCGCCTCGACCAAGGGTACTCTCAAGGCAGGTAAACAAGGTATTACGTTGGTGTCCTATGATATTTTCAATGCCATCCGCGGTTAACGTTACTCAATCAAAAAGCATAACAATTCCATAACATTTCGAGATTGCATTTGCGGAAACGACTGTTTGATTTTATCTCATGGCGACAACGTAATCGACATCAAGGTAAAACCCGGGCTATTGAAGTTCTCGGTCTCCAAGTAGGTAAGATGCTAACTTTTTCACTATCAATTTGAAAGCGATTCATAAGAGAATTAATGGGTTTGGTGCTCTGGGAATTGGTGATCCATTGCAAAACCGTTCTTGACAGCTTTATTATATATTCGGTGCGTGACACGACCATGTAAGCCAGATTTGACCATTCTATTTGAACATTGATTGTCCAAAAATGCTTTGGATGCGATGTTGCAAATCTTCTTGCGCTATTGTTAGCAATAGCTCATTCAGTACACGAATGGCACGTACTTGCTTGCGGAAAGTCACATTGACGTTGTTTGAGAACTTGCACGCATCTCTACTCACTGATCTTGATCGGAGTTCAAGCGCATTCTGAATTTTAGTTCCTTTTAACGATCGTCCTTGTGCGAGTAAATCGTAGTGAACATCGCCATCCTAATCAGCTAAACGTTGCAGCAAATCACGACCTGATTCAATGCACGGAATCACGTACCTGGGATTATGTCTCTAACGTTTCCTTGGTTTGTGAGTATATCATCCTAGATAATCACACACGGGATAAATTTTGTTTCCATGCGGGCTGGATCCTTCAGGTCCGAATAAAATCGAAAAAACCTGCGATGCATCACTGATTTAAAATTACAAGCTCTCTCATCTTTTGTATGGGCTCATAAAGGGATATATTATTTGTAATCGCAAATATGACTGGTTTTAAACATGTTTAAAATTATCACATCTATACTTGTTGTGTCATAATTATATATTTTGGTAAGTTCGTTAAAGAAATGAACTGCGATATGGGCTTAAGAGCAGTAACTCTCTAATCACCCCAAAAACGTAGGCCATTGATCTTATGAATATATATCATTTGGCATATAGTATTCACTTCAATCGTGTACATTAGTCTTCGTTTCATAAGAAACCTTCATGTAATCGCGATATTGTATAGTCTAACTTCATTACATTGCCTAATTTTAAACTGGTATTTATGCGCATATATTAACTAATAAGGTTGTTCAAATTATCTATATTTCAGGTTGTACCGCACAAGAGGCCGATCTAGCGTCTACGATAAATTTTACTGATTTTACTTGGGAGGACTACACACATACGGTTACAAAATCACTCGGCACCTTTAGCCACTATATTGCAAAGACGGCGCTGAAGTTATACCCTCCAGGCCACATATCACCAGAATATCAGTACACCACCATGACGAGCGATGCCAGAATATGCTGTGCGACCGACTATATAAGTTTCGTGGCCGCAGAGTCCTTCAAATCTCCAGTATACCGTTATGTGATCACAGGATGGCCATCAAAGCCACTGAAATCACCATTACAGGTGTATGGCGCTCAGTACTCTATGCACGCGATAGAAATATTTGGATTTTTCGGAAGCTTTGGTCAAATATTAGAACAGCTCTCTCTGACAGATATCGAGTTTCAATACAATATACGATCGGAAGTGATGTCTTTTGTTCTTGATGGCCACCCACATACTTCCGACTGGTTACCTTATCCATCAAGTGTGGCAGAAATTTCACAATCAACTAAAGTACTTACAGCATACCACCCTAAAGAGTGCACATTCTGGTTAAGGAATGGATTCTTTTCATATTCATGGATCAATTAAAATGCATTTGGGAATGGCAACATGTGGACTTTAAATTAATCACATGCTCCGCTTAATCGGATTAATTTATTTTCCTTGTAAATGAAAGTTTCATCACACATTGCGTTTAAGACACTGTACAGTACTCTAACAACAATCGGTTTCGTAGAAGGTTGTCAAACGTTAGTCAACATATGGAAATATATGAAAAATGAATGCATATAAGTGTTTTTGACATAAAATCTAGCTTGCAACTTTTATACTTTCCCAGTGTGAATAAATAAAAAGATTCTAAAGCTGAAAATGCAAATATATTTTTAGTTTCCATTACATCAACACAAGTTCTAGAGTTATGAACAATCGAGGAGCCAACTTCTATCAAGTTCTTTGAATGGTAACTGCTTTTCACCTGCACACGTGATCGTTCTGACGTAGTTAATTATTTAGGGGGACAGGGAACCATTCTCTCTTTTGATGTGGTTTGGGAAGTGGAAGTGTCCGATGTTAAACAACTTGCCTTTAGTGATTGGCTTTAAAAGGAGACGATGTCTTTTTTTATCTTGACATGGTGTGAGCAAATTATGTATTCATCTGCACTCTCAAAAAGAAATGCATTTTCAAGCATGTGTGTATCTGTATAAAAAGCTTATAAAGAAAATTATATGTCAGCTCGTTTTCAAGTCATGGCAAAGAAAGATATCCGTGATGAAAGTACTACACGCAACAGTATACCAAATGCATTTCAAATTAATGAATATGTTAATAATATGGTTATAATTAACATCAATAGAGAAACTTGACCGCTTAACAGAGCATTAAACCGCCAGTTGTGTGATACGATTCACAAATCATAAGCTTATGTGCTCTCTATCATTTACGAAGAATTATTGTAACATGCCTCAGAAACATATATCTTGCAGGAATTTCCGATATTGTAGTTTGCGCTATTTATATAAGGAACGATATTATTATTTCTCATGAAATGACACTTGTTTATTCTCTTACTTAATTATGTATACGTTTTAACAACCGTTTGTCTTCAAACATTTATGTGGACCCTAAAGTAGACAACACAAACCACCAGACAGCCAAGATTAACTGAAAAACACAGGCAAAGATATATACACAAATTAGCATGACAAAATGACACACATAGGCAAGCAAAACGACACAGGTAAAGCAAAACGCAGACATGGGTAAGATAACAATGCACATAGGCAATACACAATGACACGTACAGGCAGGCAGTGCAACAAACACAGACGGGTATGACAAGAAGACACAAGCACACAGGCAAAGTAAAAAGAAACAAAAATACATGACAAAATATACACAGGAAAGATAAAAGGACGCATATTGACCACACAACTGTACACATGCGTAAGGCAAAAATAAGACGCGTAAGCAAGGCAAACAGCAGCAAAGGCAAGGCAAAAAGACACACAGAGCCAACAATTACACATTAAAACAAAATATACGTACACAAGCAAGACATAAAGGACGAAACACAAATGACATAGACATGCATAAAGACATACTCAGAAAAGAAGAAGAAAAGAAACGAGTATGAACAAATATGCTGTAGTATGAACATTTTTCCCCAATATAAAAGACATGAAGTTCATGCAGTTTCTGGGATAATGGATCGGAATGCATTGGTTCACGTTGCTGTTGGATGGAAGCGTATCTTTTTCCACGTTCAAAGAATGGAAGAAGAAAATCAAACGCTAAAAAACATCATAGCATGTTTCGTTTATGTCAGGTAAAGGAGCCTTTCGTACACTGAGCTAATTCACACTTTGAAAAGCAGCTAAACATTTAAACAGTAACTGTGTACACATTTTTCTAAATGCATCAGTTTGACATAGCAGCGTATTAATCTTTTTACAAATTAACTTGACAAAATAGTGCATGTCTATTACGTATTCTACTTTGAAGTGAAAGCTGATCATACCTGGCACAGAGAAGATTCGAAAAACGTTATTAGCATGCGTTTTCTGTGATAATGACTTAACGATTCTGTCATTCTCTTATATACTGTTACGATTCTATGCTCTTAAAATAAGTATCAGCAAAGAGTGAAAGGCAACAAGCTTTGTAATATTCAACAAATAATTTATTTCATTAGAATACAAAGCGAATAAATGAACTTACGGAATTGAGAACTAAATCCCAAAGCAATCCAAGAACTATACGGAAAAAGTCCTAACAATTTAGAATCCTGAATAAAATTCTTAAGGAATCGAGCATAAATCATAAACCTGAAGGCGATTATTTGTATGTGATAGATTATATCGTGTTGTTGTGTCAACAGTCTTTTGTTGACTCACAGTAATATAATTCCAGGTTTGAATTCATCATAAATTCCAATGAATGTCTCTATGCATGAAGTTTATTCGATCACTTTTGTAAATCCAGAGAAAATAATCACTTGAGTTAAACATTTTGATTAAATATAATTTCCAGCCCCAAAATGAAATACCTGATACCACACATACTGCAGCTTGAAAGTGCTAGATCTTAAAGCACGGCTGTATAATCTTCTAATTTACAAGATTACATAGTAAATACTTGACGGCAGGTGACAATTGGCATTTGTTTAATAAAAAATACCTAATGTGAAATAACATTTGAGAATGATCCTGGTGTTTACAAAATAGAAATCATAACTTTGATTATATAAAATGCACTCTGAAAATTCTAAAAGCAAGACATAGGACCAAATAAAAATGCTTACATTTATTAATAACAATTCTCGTTTTAAAACCATACATATAGATGATAATTTAGACGTATACTATTTGTTTACACAAACTAACATAATAAATTATTTCAGGTCAAGCAAGAATTGAACTTAATTAAGGACAATGTCAAGTCCAACATACAATGGTACATTACGTAAGCATATAACGAAATAAAACTTATAAAATGTTAGATTAAATAAACATAACACTTATCCTCATAACGAAATAAAGATTCACGCAATAAATCTTTATTTTTACAAGTAATCAAATATAAATGACACAAAGTTTTACATAAGATTAAATCTTATGAATGACGCACAATCTTAATAAAGGAATTTATTTATTTACAGTGAATTGCATCTGCTATTATTTTGTCTTTTCCCTTGACATGGCCGATGATTTCTACAACATCAATCTCAACCTTAATACTCTTTGAGTTTTGCTTTATCATCCTACCCATGAAGGCAAGGGGGTTGTGATCACTAAACACAATACTCGGGGAAAGGAGCTGAACTAATACAGACTTAAAAGTTTTGTAATGGAATTATCAAAGTCAAACATTCCTTCTCGTTAGTAGCATAATTGTCTGGTACTTTTTTAATTTATTAGAATTAAAAAACACGCTCGATGATCTACACCATTTATGTCTTCTTGAATACTTCACCAACCGCAGCCCCAATCCAATCATCAGACAACTTGAATGAATCAATCACATAAGGAGCTGAAGAATCTGATGCACTCGTAAGTATAGCCCTTCGGTAACACTATGTATTCAATTTATGGAGGTTTCTTTTGTTATTTTAAGCTGGATGACATTGATTATGGTATTCTGCTTAATAATTGTGATATTGGGCTATGTTTATTTTAATTGTATTTTAGTCCACTACACGATATGTCATATTTACATATTTGTCTTTCTTCCCAAAGAAATTGATTGGTTTTCAATACAAATGGAGTTTTCCAAATTGTCTGCACATTGTCTGCACAAGAAGCATATTGTACGGCTTACTGAATGTCTATATGTATTTTTTCAATCAAATTAGGAAAATGAATGACACTTTTTGTTCTCTTAAAAAAAATCAGGTACAGTCATTCCTCCATGATAGCAGGAATTAACTGAATAGCATTTGTTGCATTCCCATCTTTATGCCAGATGAAGAACAGCTTCACTACTGATAAGTGTTTTGTTAATAGTTATAACCTTTACAAGAATACTATCAAAATATTATTTTTTAATGGATGCATAAAGCTGTATTCTTTATGTCAATGCAAAAGATGGCAAAGGGCTGCAAAGTAAACTGGGTCAGTAAAAAACAAAAGTTTACTATATAATCATTTGAAGAAATACATTGTCTCTGTAAGTAAGTCTTACATTAATGATCATACTATATGCTACATTGAAATGAAATTTGCGAAATGAGTTGGATAAATTCCCTCCTATCTGAACCTTGGAGGGCAAAATAATGCAATTATGTCACATGCCCAAAACCTTACTTTAAGGGCAAAAGAATGCAATTATGTTACATACCCATACATTTACTTTGAGGACAAATGTATGATGTTTTATCATTTTTGGATCAAATTGGTGATGTGTTGTGAAATTAGGTCCTAATATACTTTGATGCTATATTCATTAGACTATACCTTTGCATAATATGATTATGCCATTTATATCATGAATTCTAATTATCTGTGTAAACATATAGCAAATGTTACTTGCATGACAGGGGCCCCGAGTGGTCGAGTGGTCTAAAGCGTTCTCCCTTCCAGATCACTGCCACCGCTCCTTTGCCTGCGTAGGTTTACGTATCATGCTCGGTTTACGTTTGTACGTGAGAAAGCTTGCCAATAGCTTCTCGTGGGTTACTGGTTCTTCCCCAGTATTTCCAAGGTTCTTCCTCCACCAGTTATACTGGCTGCCATGTAATTATTATCTTGTGTTGAAAAATGGCGTTGTACCCTACTCCAACAGCAATGACAACAACATCAGTAACATTGTAATATGTGTGTATGCTACAGTTAAAAATAACATAGTGTTCGTCATTTTTCACATACATGTACTATAACAAAATGAATATTGTTGTACCACTAAACAATATTCTTTGAGTACCGTTGTTAATGTTGAAGGCAATAATTGATTTAGTATGTCAAGTAATGTCATGTGACATTATTTGTAATGGTGCAAAATTTTGCAGAAATAATTTTTCAGCACATTCTGTCATGGTCAGCGTGACACATAAACATTAAGATTGACATATGGGCTAGCATCAGAGCAAATGTGGTAGCTAGTGACGGTTGCGCTATATTGTTTGTAAGCGTGAGTTGATTTAATTAGGATCTACCATTTTAACGGTAAGATACCGATATAGAGAAATGTTAACATAAGGCCAATAAGTGGAAAATGACAAGAGGTAAGACAACCCAGAGGAAACAATTAGAAAGTCTTGGGGCATTTGAAACATGTGTGATATACTATCATTTTCCGAATAATTATTAATACATGTAGTCTAGAGATTGTTTTTTTTCTGACTTCAGTGGGAGTGGTACTATCTTTTGCAGTTAGAGAAGTACTATTGATCGGCTGAGCTATATGAGTGGTGTGTGGTCACAGGCGGAATTCAAGATTTTAAGAAATTCACCTTATACAATTAGAGAGCATAAGCTCTGATAATATACTCGATTTTATCTCTGGGGAAATGAATAAGTAATTTCTCTCGTTAAAAAGTTGTCCAAGCAAGATGATTTAAAATTGGGAAAAATTAAGACCCAGAGAAGGACAGGTGCAATCCTCTGATGATAACAGAGAATGTGCTAGAGAACTCACTGAAGTATGTTTATTAGTGTAAAGTTGCTATTATGTGTTTAACTTATGCATTTTAGCTTTATACGTGAAACAAACGTCTTGAATTCAGAGAATAATAGTGAATTAGTTGTCTGGAATGTTATTTGATTCCAATACTTTAAGACTGTCTTAAAACATTGGTATGGATGAGAACGGATTTAGAGGTTTTGTATGTAACATAAATGATGAATTGTAAGAATTTCATGAATTTATTCTGATACAAATTGTGAGAAGTAAATTATATGTCTTAAATGATGTCTTAAATTATGTTTAATATGTGTGAATTGATCTTAACATATCTATGTCAATGAAATAATAATTATCAAAGAAACTTATTTTGGTCAAAGAGTGAAATCCATTAATTAACTTAGCAATTAAGCAATTAGTTCTTTTCAACCAAGAACCGATGGTGTTAGTATTAGGGGCGCCTGTTAATCGACATCGTCAGCTAGTTATCTACATGGATGCAGTAATAGTTATCAAGATGTCTGCTTATGTCATGTTCCAGAGGAATCTGAGTATTAGCTCAAAAAAGATATTCATTTATAGTAATAGTCTTATGAATATGAATTGTTTGCGAACTGATGATTGTTTAGTTCTGTTGAAATATGTAAAGTGATATCTGACATAAAAGGAAAGGGAATATTGTGTTATCTAGGAGAAAAAAATCTCTGACTTGTGTTCATGTTTGGTATTATATTTTTAATCGAAGGAAAAATAACTCCATACAGGTATTGCACATTGGGAAAAGAGGACAGTCTGTAACCAAGAGGTTGATGACCTTGAATGATTAGAGGAAGCGGCAGAGAAGTAACAAAATACCGCAATGCCAACCTTTTGTCAGCAGTGATTTGGGAAAAGACCAGAAGCAACCAGGTGATGCCAACGTGATAGCAATTTGAGTTTGATGAGTGACTCGATTATATGATGAAATGTTTATATCAGTATAACGGAACGTCTAACCGAATTTCACATACATTTTTTAGCTGTATTTGTAAGAGAAATTGAATCACCTAAATGTCATGTTGAATTTAATTTTGTTTATGCAACTGATTAAAATGTTATATCCTACATATGGGGTCTCATATTGTGCTATTCTTTATCTCTGCTCAGATCTCTGTCGCTCCGTTCATTAAGTGCATAATTTGTATTATTAGTTACTCGGTATAGGTAATAACACCGTGGTCGACCATCTCCTAGATATCGACAACCAAAAACAATAAGAAGTCTGCATATGTCAGATCTCATAATCCCACTTGTGACATAATATCATATTAGGATGTAGCAGTAAGTATGATTAAGTTAATTTTAGTAATGAAGTAAAATATCTCAGCCATGGTGATGTGTATCATATCCAAAAGTTGAATGTATTAGTTAGCCAATCAGAACACAGGATTGTATCATGCGATACACACATTGTTTACATTTGTGCTGACACTGAGCATTGTTTGGCAGTTGAAAGACGTTTTCTTAATATAGCCAATAAAAGGGATGTAAAATCAAAGGTCATAGGCAATAATAATTTATCTCCATGAACAGTAATACGGCTAAGAAATTAATACTTGGCTACACCATGCATTGATTATTCATATATTTTTGGGAAAAATAGATCAATCGAAAAGCTTTACAACATTATGCTACCGATAGGTCATTTTATGTTATCATCTGCAAGCAGTGGTGATAATGAAACTTTCACATACATGTTATCAATCATATGTTTGACCTGACCATAATGGTATAACATCTACAACCAGGCAGCAATATCGGTTGAAAGTAATCCAGTGGTAGGTTCGATGTGCTATTGAGACTGTTACTGTAACACTCTAATTTGCAGCGAACTATTGTTAGTTGTATGTTCTGTTCTAATTGTGCGCACTACAGCATTCATTTGTTTTCTAAACCCACAACGGTATTAAAATCACCATATGGCTTTGGTTGACATGAAGATGGCATCTCCAATGTGCAGCAGCTGGTCAGTATTATTGATTGACATTTGAACAGCCAATCAATGAAGATCACCTATGGAATAATTGACTCGTCATGAAGGATTAACAATCAAGTACCATTTCACCAATCAGTTATCTTTATTTTGATCATATATATGGAACAATATATTCCCTAAACAGTAATGACACTTTTACGAGACTGACTTTACTTGTAAACAACTACCAACTAGTACAGTTCTGAATTGAACGTATACTGTATGGGACTGGCTATTTCATTGTAAGGAACTAAATTATTATTTCTGACTGTGGTATGTTTTGCCTTGTTTTATTCATCACAGGATAAGTTGTTTCTCTTAAAGAAAGGAATGGCATAGCATCGTGTGTAAACTAGAAATCAGAATGAGAAAATAGTTTCCTAGCATTCATCTCCCTGCCTCTTTGAGAAAGGAAACGGTCTCTCCCTAATACAGACCTGACTTCACTGCATTATCCTGAGACATCAAAGCAGTTACCATTATAAACAGAGTTTTAAAATGTTAGCACCAGAATATATGTATTTCAGCTTATCCAATGTGCGTTTCAATTACACAAATAGCTTATAGCTTAGCACTTAATACATATAGCTTAAATTGTGATCTAGTTAATAACAACAATAGTCTTACTGATTGAAATTTGAATATTCAATTGACGATGACCATTCGCAGAAAGACTGAAAGGTCATGCGTGATTTACAATCAGATACTATGTCAAGAATCAAGTGATGTTAATGTCCCAAGAAAATAAAATAAAAATGTCCTGTCTATTCCGTATATTTAGAAAAGGTTGATTGACTTATTTTTCAATATGTTTATACATTTACTTTATTCAATGTAATCTGAATCAACTTATGAACCCTTGGGTTTAGACAAATAAATTCCAGTTGACAGACACTTTTGTTATAAAAAAGGTTTTTAAAATTTAATGAGCAAATTCTGAATTTACAAATCATGTGATGATCCAGTCACAAGGCTGAATATACACACCTGTTAAATTTTAACTACATGAGTAGCCGCCGGGGGGGGGGGCAGGGTGAACATACCTTTCGTTGAAGGGAAGGGAAGGGGAAAGCGATCATTTTAAAAGTCAAGCCTTCTAAGAAATGGTATGTGGAGGGGATCATACTTGAGTATGTGCTTGTACAAAGTCGGTTATTGGCATTGGGGTCTTAAAGAAAATATTAATTCCTTAATTACCAAAAGCCAATGTTTGCCATATATGTAAGCCGATGATTGTGTTTTGAAATCAACACGGGCCAATTATTTCACTGAAGAATGACAAAAAGTAAGGCCCAGATGTCTTATAATGGCGGAAAACATATGTAATTGATTAGCAAAAGGAGATGACCAGGACTAACTGAATATTTTATATATTATTTCACCGGTAAAAATTTATCAATGCTAATGTATTGTTATAATTCTTAATTTGTAATCAGGCACATGCCAGAAAGGTGAGCCAAAGGGTGAAAAACGAACACCCTTAGTGGATTGGATGGGACATGCAAGTTCAAGTTATATTCATTATAATCATCCATTGATTCCTATTTCTACATCTCAGCAGATTGCATCTGTCCCCCCAATTATAATATTTTTTTCTGTTTTTTTTTTTTTTTAAAAAACAATGACTAATATTGTCCGTCACTTGGATGCGAAACCGAGCTAAGTTTCACAATTTGACCGTGGAACGAAGAACGTCATCGTTGAGAGGCACTTATAGTAAAATAACTCAAGTGTGGTGCACACCTTTCTACTAGATCTTTCAGGATTCTTATTGGAATCATGTCTGGTAATGTGGCCTTATATTGGTTAATTTTCCGCATCATGCTGTATATACCTTCTTCACTAGCTTGGGTGCCTGACATTGGTGAGCAACGATCTCCATGTGGGCTTGGTAGATCACTTTTCCTCTTGTGTGAAGACTAACTGGTATTTACGAGTCATTACGTTAGCCTTGTCGGATACCTCTGAATAAAGATTCCCGTGTTCCCTGAGTTGTGCAACGGCACACTTGTCTCTACGTAATAACTTTATATAACGCTTGAATCATCTTCAGAGATTGTACTGATGGTAAACTGTTTAATCTCAGGAAGCTTCAAGAAAAACTAACGCCAACATCGACATCGTCAAATATTTACTAGTTGATGATGATTGCGACCTCAGCGCTGGCTATGAATCTGACATATTGACATGCAACGCAGCTTTGACAAGTTATCTGATGCTTGCAAACAATTTGGTCTTACTATCAGTACAAGTAAAACTGCAATAACGTACCATCAAGCCACATTGAATCCGTATGCTGAGCCGAACAACACAATCAACGACCACAAACTTTGCTTAGTGATTAGGTCCACCTATATTGGCATTACTCTGTACCAGAATGTCGTCAACGATGACGAATATAATGCCAGGATTGCAAAGGCCAGCGCAGCCATCGGCTACGTGTGGAATAGAAGAGGCATTAGTCTACATATCATGTTGAAAGTATACAAAATGATAGTGATTTAAACGCTATTATACGCTTGAAAATCCAGAACAGTTCACCAGCGCCATACATTCAACTTCCCTCAGAGGACTTTTCAACCTGAAGTGGCAAGACTTGTTCCCAGATGCTAGGGTCCTTGCCGAAGCAGGCCTGCCCTGTATCCACACCTTCATTATGAAGTCACAACTGCCATGAGCAGACCACGTAGCCCACACATCCGGCAGCCAGCTTCCGAGAAGATCATTGGTATGGCGGGCTCAAACAACGACAATACACCAAAGGAAGCCACAAGAAACGGTACAAATATACCTTGAAGATTTCATTGAAGGATTTGTTTGCACAATATAGGACACGTGGGATCCGACTAATCAGGACAATGGCTAGTGACGCTCCTTCGTCGGAAAAGGCTCTGCAGCTTACGAGGCCAACATGAGAGCAGCAGCAGAACAACGGAGGCAGACCATGAAAGCCCAACCAAAGACCCCACAATCTGCGCTACTGCTATCTTTTGTCCATACTGCCGTAGAACATTAAGATACCTGCGCACCCACAGACCGATTGATCCCCCTAAAATGTTGGATGACAAAAGTGGTCTTCGTCGTCTCGATTGACGAAGACCATACCTGTATGGCCATGTGACAAGGACAGTTTAGTCAACTTAATATGAGCAGACTGCTTGTTCTTTAGTTAATGCCATGTCAATTATAGACTGATGCTAATATAAGCATGTTTCTCCATCAGCATTGTAATCAGAAACCTGAGGATAGAAAGCATGTGTTAGTTAAAAATGTTCAGATATTAAATAATAAGAGAAACAAGACATATATAAAGCTTCTACAGGTACAATTAATTTTGTCATATTAAGAGTTTATGATAGATTATTAATATAACCACAGGAGTTACAATATTGAAGAACAAATATCTAAGTTGTGACCAAATGTGTCAAAGATGTTAGCTATTGTTTTCTGCATTGCCTATAAAGAATCTGAATAAATAAGCTAAAACAAAAACAAAAAAAAAAACATGAGAGTGTCGCAGAATAGAAACCGAGTGGGTTTTTGGACTAAATTAATAAGACAACCACAATGTGAGAAAGATGGACATTTATGAAATGAATTAATAAAGAGAAATATATGATGTAAAAATACAATCATTCACTCACGCTCTGAACATAACATACATAACATTCACACATTGAAAATAAACCCAAAATATTAAATCAATATGAAGCAAAGATCAGAGAAACCTCATGGACTGCAGATACGTTTCAAACAGTATTATACCAACAAGAGAGATTCACATATTCTCAAATATGAACTCCGATTAAGATTAAAAATAATCTTATGAACACAACTAAAATTCAAAATAATCTTATGAACACAACTAAGATTCAAAATAGTCTTATGAACACAACTAAGATTCAAAATAATCTTATGAACTTAAAAATGCGCCCAATTGGAACAGCAATTGAACGAAACGTATGCTTCTAGACCCCTTGTACAGTCGCACGATTCCTTGGGTTGGCCCACACTCTTATCGGCCGCTCGCACCCTTTATACACCACATGTACAGTCATACCTATACACGTACAGACAGCAAACAGCACCCTCTTTTGAATTAGCTACGTCTACGTCCGTGGCTCAGACATACTTACATACATACATACGTATCTACAGCACGCAGCCGCAAATACTCTGGAAACTCCAGACGGCTCTAAATAACTTTAGACAGCTTCAGACAGATTCAGACAGCTCTAGTCAGCTCTAGTCAAATTCACAGTCACAATCACAGTGTCAGTCACAATCAGCTACAATAAAACCAAATTGGTCATAATAATAGTTTCTGTAAAATCTCTAAATATATGATAATACATTGACCTCTAATAGTGACTTGTAATTCAAAGTTCAAATATGCGTTGTAATAAATGCATTATTATGCGATAAGACATTACAAACCGAATAAGCTTCACATATCTTAAGAAATCTAAATTTAACACTTACCCCTATGGCTGGAGAACAATGGAGACTATACACTCCTTGACGTGATCCAAAACGACCAGTGTCGGTTTAGAAATTGATCTTACTTAAATCCATAGGACATTGAGCAAAAGACAGGGTAAAATACCCGTGAATATCATGTAATTAATGTCCCTTCGTTGCTAGTAATTTCCGGCGAGGTACATGTTAATACAGTCGATTACCTGGAAAAACACTTATTCACCCTAGATAACGTTGTACGCATGTACAACGAGAAATAGTCAAATAGTTCTAACGCAAAACCAAGTTAGTTTTTTGTGCACAATTCTGTGACAGAGAGAATAAATGAATTAATGAAAACTTAGAGAAAGTCTTATTTACCAACAAAAAGGAAATACGAACAGGGAGAAATCAGAAGAAACAAAGCTAAATTTTTGACAATGTAACTTTGCAAGAGTCATAAACATTTTGATTTACGTTACAAATAATGCGACATGTTTGATCAACGAACAATGAGAAACACTGACAATATTTGCGAAAGTTGTGATATGTTTTATTTTGTTAGCGGTGCCAAGTATAAAGTTTAACTGAAATACTATAGTTTTGTAAAATGTACCTGCTAAAGCTTTCAAGTATAGGACGAAATGACCGGTTATTAATATTATTTACTGGATTGGTATGTAAAGGGTGCATTGTCAAGATACTTCTTAAGGCAGATATATATATATATATATATATATATATATATATATATATATATATATATATATATATATATATATATATATATATATATATATGTGTCAAAGTCCATAGCCTCCCTTATATATATATATATATATATATATATATATATATATATATATATATATATATATATATATATATATATATATATATATATAATTATCAAAAAGGGAGGCTATGGACTCTGACGTATTTATAACTGGAATTTGATATACATGTTTCTCCGGCGACATTTCGGAATTGGAAAGTTTACAGTCTCTCAGGACTGTGCAAACTTTGTCCGATATTTGCATTCCATCGTATCATACTAAACTAATGTAAATAGTTGTATATGCAAATAAATTACATGAACCACTTGACGAAAATACGCATTAAATCAAAATGCAATCAAAATTCTACTCTGTTAGAGGTTTAATTTATTTGAACACAACATTTATATAGCAATAACTTATTTTTTATGCCTACCCAAGCACCCACAAATCTTGATGTAATAGCATCATAAACATTTTACAACGTTATTTTTAATAGACAGATGTTTACAAATCGATACTTTGCGATTCAAGTAAAGACAGCCATTTTTCAAAACGATGCTGCATAATCGTAATTTGTACTCGTCCTATAACAACCCCGTTTTGATTCGTTTATTACATGTATAAGATTAAGATGACAGTTATCTTACGTGAATAAAAAGGAATTGTATAATTAATTTTTTTTTATAGTTGTATAACTTCTCCAAAACAGTTGCTATCGAAAAAATACAAAGATCAGCATTTGATACTAGAATGTCAATCGGATATTGGAACAAGTAATCAATGTTACCTTTTCATAATACAATTTGTTGGGGCATTGAATATTTCTAATGCATAATAAATCTCTTTCGATTTGACCAGCATATGTTTTTTTTTTTTTTGCTTTCATTTCTTTTTACTTTTCATTGACTCATTTGGTAATTACTGTAACAATTGCAAACTTTCCTGAAGCCATTGTCACAAATATAGTCCATGCAGCGAAATAAGCCCACTACACTACTAAGATCATGGAAAGTTCCAGCTGCAAAGAGCTCTTCGAGATTTCTAACAAGCTAATGGCAAGGAACAATTCAACACCACTTCCAACTACCTTCTTTCCAGTCGACCTTCAGGATATGTTTGCAAATTTCTTCCGTGTCAAAATACAAATCATTAGAGATAAGCTTGACACCACAATTTCAACTGACTCGTCGTCACCATACAGTTGGGACACAGAATTTGAGCGGCAACCATAAGCAGCATTTGAACCTGTCTCTATGGATTTCGTACGTACAATCCTGATGAAGTGTGCACCAAAGTCATGTGAACTTGATCCAATTCCATCATCACTGCTGCGTGAATGCTTAGATCCAGTATTGCCTTCACCAGCTGATGGTATTAATACCTCTTACTCATCAGGGGAATTCTCATCATTTTTCAAAACTGTCATTGTAAAGCCTCTACTGAAGAAACCAACACTAGACCAAAATGATTTAAAGAACTACCGCCCAGTTTCTAATCTCCTATTCATATAAAAAATCTTAGAAAAGGTTGTTCTATCCCAGCTTGTATCTCATCTAAATTCAAGCAGTCATTTTAGCAATGTACAATCTGCATATCGCCCTTGCCACAGTACTGAAACTACTCTTCTAAAAGTAGTTAATGACATTCTCTTTGCGTTGGATAGCGGAACAGATTACAGTCCTCAACCTCCTTGACGTGACTGCAGCATTTGACACAGTAGACCATGACATATTACTTCACCGTCTCCAGCATGTATTTGGCATTCATAATACAGTCTTACTGTGGTTCAAGTCCTACTTGGTCAACAGGACACACACTGTATCTGCAAATGGAATACACTCAAGCCCAGTTGATCTATATTGTGGTGTTCCACAGGGGTATGTTCTTGGATCTGTTCTCTTCATTCTGTATACTCAGTCGCTCTCAAGTGTCATATATCATTATTCAGTGTCTCACCAATTGTACGCTGATGACACCCAAATATACAAATCTAGCCACCCAACTGAAGTTGATGCTACCATCCAAGGTGTAGAGAGGTACATTTCTGATGTGAAATCATGGATGACATGTAACAAGCTGCAGATGAATGATGATAAAACTGAGGCCACTCTGATCACAACATAAAGACTTTTTCATTCACATCCTTAACCTCAAACAATAAATATCAGCAACACCAACATTAAATTCACACAATCAGTACGAAACCTAAGTGTTACTCTGGACAGTACTCTCACATTGCGCCAACATGTCATGAACATATGCAAGGCTGCATATCTTGAGCTGAGACTCATCAGCTCAGTTCGAAAATATTTTTCGGTTGATGCCACTAAAACACTTGCTTGTTCTTTAGTACTTTCAAGACTGGACTATTGTAACTCAATTATGTCTGGTTCATCTCAATATCTACTCCAGAAACTTCAAAAAGTTCAAAACACAACTGCTAGGATCATACTTAGAGTACCACGATCAGAGCACACCTCCTCGCTGTTATGTACCCTACACCGGCTATCCATTCGATCCAGAATCAAGCACAAAATTAGTTCTCTGTGCTACGTTTCACTGTCGGAGTCTAGTCCAGCATACCTATCCTATATCACCCATGTATACACACCAGCAAGATACTTACGCTACTCTTCTGGCAATCGTATACTCAGTATTCCCAATATGAAAACAAAGTCATATGGACAGCGCTCTTTTGCATACCAGGGCCCAGCAACATGGAATGAATTGCCCACTGAACTTAGACACAAAGACACAGTGATCACATTCAAGAGGGCTCTCAAAACTCACGTATTTCGACTGCAAGAACAAACTTAAAGACCTAATAATGTCTCCTACCTGAAATATTCTCAGAATGTTTTTTTTTATTTTTTAATGTTTTTTTTTTCTTTCTAATTTCATATTGTTTGTTTTTGTAATAATATTATTATATGTTTTTTTATCTTATAGGTTTTGTCTAATGTTGTAAAGCGCTTAGAGCTTCTAAAGATTAGGCGTTATAGAAAGTCCTCATTATTATTATTGCATTACAGTTGCTATCAATCAGATAACATCTATCACCAGGACTATGTGCTTGTTGGCTGTTGTATGTAAGTACATGACAGTGGCAGGTAGAACAGCGAACGAAAACCATATATCGATTACAATCCCTTACGTCTTAAGCATAACAAACAGACACACACACACACACACACACACACATAAACACACACACACACACACACACACACACATATATATATATATATATATATATATATATATATATATATATATATATATATATATATTCGAACCTAGATGTTACGTTTAGGCGCTTCCAAACGCAACAAAAAGGAGTGAAGACAACAAGCTTTGTACAATTTAACAAATAATTTATTTCCTTAGAAAAAGGTAAAAATGAGGAAAAGAACTTACGTTTTTACGAATCAATTCTAAAAATAATCAAAGAATAATTCAAGAATTAAAAAATAAAAGTCATAGTTATAGAAAAGTCCCAAGGAAACTAAATTCTAATCCCGATGAAATCCGAAATGAAAGGTGTTGATGTATGCTAGCTTCAGTGTCGTACTGATGTGTCAACATTTCTTTCTTAAATCACAGAAAATCGTATTCCAGTGTTTGAATTCTTTGTAAATTTCAATAATTGTCCTATTCCAATAATTAATTTGGAGTACATGTAATACCAGGGGAAACAAAATCAAATCCAAATAATTTGAGAACATAAATTGCATATGTGTATACGTGCGTGCGTGCGTGCTTGCGCATAAGTATATGGGGTCACCCTAGCGTCAAGTGGACTTACCATGCAAACACAGTCGATTCACTCTGGCGTCAAGGGGAATTTAACATGGGAAATTTTAACATGGATGGAACTGTAGAGCGTCAAGGGCAATTGAACATGGAAATTGAACAGGACCGGTACTTTAACGTCAATGGGACTTTAACGTTAAAATATGGGGTTTGCACTTTGTCGTAAATGGAAATTGAACATGGGAATGTCACTTGGATGTCAATGGGAATTGAACTTTGGGTGACGTCATGAGGTTTATAGGGTCAAAACATTTTATAGGGATTTTAATGTATTTGTAAGGACAAAGGGTAGATAGGGACAAACATACAAATACACATTTAAACACACAGAAAAGACGACAGAAATGTTCTAAAACAAACCTCACAGAGAGAATAGAGGCTCAAAAAAGAAAAGTCTATTGTATGGGTTCAAAACATTTATTCAAGTATATACATGGGCTCTCTGGCCTGTGCTTTGGTCTAAGCACTATCCATTTAATACATAAACATTTCTACATCAAACAAACCTATTTACTAGTTATTTAGTTCGTGGCTCTAGTAAACCTGTTTACATTTAATGTTCATTTATAAGAAAAAGCTAACACAAAACAAGTAACATGCAATCAAATAGGACAAAGTTCATGTTTCTCTCTCTCTATTCGTCTCACACGTTGTTAAAAATCTGGTCAGCTAGCACTTGTGTCCCAGCGTAGATATTTCCCATCACTTAATCCGTTTCATTCATAAATCGGCTGTTATATCCATCGTGCTAGGTACACTTATCAGTAAGCAGATCAAGTGCAGTCATCGTCTTCTTCCCATGGAGGTACAATGTATACCATATGAATGGTTACTTTTCCTTCGTTGATGTCAAATTTTCCTCTCATCGACTGCACGTCTTCAATAGCCCTAAAAAGTTTGGACGAAGTTATTTCTGCAGGTGTGCTAAATCCGAGACATACAGGTGAGTTCAAACTGTCGCGATACATAGATAGGCTCAAACGACCTCGATCTTTGACTTGGCAATGACATTTGAGTTCCTCTAACAGTGAGTCAAGTAGGTCCGTAATGAAACCTGCTACTTCCTCGGCTGAAATGTCAGACGCGAAGTCTCTAAATTTCACCGTGTAGGTGTAAGTTGTCGTTCTAAATTTTCCTGAGGTCGATGTCTGAGTCATTTGGATGCTAAAATACTCCTGTAGGTCTACTGAATCCTTTCCCTTCTTGGACGCACTTTGCTGTGACGGTATGGTAGTGAAAGAGGTCAGTGATGTTTGTTCCTTCTCTTTTTTCATCTGCGTAGAGTGATTCATCTTTCTCGTTGCTTGTCCTCGCAATGAAGTGTCGTTCTTGGAAGTCGTCCCTTTTTATACTGGGTGATATCAGTATGTCCATAAGGTAAAGTTTTGTGGTCTGGAAGTTTCACTAGCTGCACGTAGTTTGTCATGGCGTTAGTACATAAATAACTAAGATGTGTTACTGCATTGGTGATGTGATAGTGAGGCAAAGAATCACACCCGAGTTTCTCGTTTGACTTGAGTCTTACGCTCTGTACTTGCTGTTTGAAGGGATTCATTTTTTCTCAATTGGTCTTAGTAGTGACAATGAACTGTTGGTCTTGGACGTTGTCCTTTTTTATATGCTGACCAATATTGATGTGACCGTACGGCAAAGTAAAGTGGTTGGGAAGTCGCACTCGCTTCTGGTACACGATTTGATAGACTTTTTCCAAGGGTCGACTGACGATGTGGTGAGTGGGTAAACGTACAATCTTGTTCGGCTGGTAGGTGGTCACTTTAAAGTTTGCAAGGCTTCTTTCAATACGCCAAAGTTGACCACACGACTGGTACGATAATTCAGAGTCAATCCTTTCACTTTACACTCTGTGTGCACTTCTCCTTGTGGGTCCCGGTATTCGTAGCCGTAATTTTTAGGACCGCCACTCGCGAAACTTAGAATCTTGTCGTCAGGATGTTCGTCTGTCCAGGCTCCTAAACGGTCTCCTTCGATGTTAGGGTGTTGCTGACCCGGTCGATCGATGTAGATGCAACTGTCCGTGTCAAAGTACAGGACGCGATCCAGTAACAGTTCTAAAGCTTCGTACAATTTTAAGCGAGCATGAGCTGTCACGTAAGCCGCAATGATGACATTTCCAAAAGGGTCGTCTTGTACAAAGTCCAGATCTTCTTCGTAATTGACCAAGATTAAATTCTCTCGAACGACGTCCACGTGTTTCTTGTATTTGGTTTTGTCGTGAATCATCTGGAAGTAGCGGGAAGGTTCTGTCAAATATTCCGTCTTGGGTAAACACGGTCGTTGTGCCATTTTACCCAACAAGCAATTTAACATCACTTTGGCAAACGATCGCCTGCCTTCGTTTTTCTCGATGTGGTCTAAAGTGATGCCTTCTTGTTCCCGGTATTTCTCTTTGAATTTTATTTGGTCTTCGGGAGTGTGACACCAGGAAGGATAGCCGCTGGCTTCTTGCTTCAGTTTCAAAAAGGCATCCACGTAGTCTGCGAAAATGCCTTTCTGAGTAGGGTCACCCTTGTGGTATTGTTGTGTCTTGGGAAAGTGGCAAATTTCGTACACTTCTAACAGTTGGTATCCCATGTCCATAGCTTTGAACAATTCTACGCTGACCCAGGTTCCCGTCAAGGCCCGTTCTTCCTGGGTGTGCTGACAAGGCTGATCTTGGTTGCACGTTTCGGCACAAGTACGGCACAATGGAAACATCAGTTTGCCTTGACAATGGTGAGGTAAGGCGGGATGGTATGCACTTGATCAAGCCTTCGTATTGTCGAATGTTGACCAGGTCGATGTGTTCCGTCAGCAATCGCGGGTGCCCTGTAGGAAAGTGACAATATTTGCACACGTAGGGATACAGCGAACACACATCCAAGTATTTGATTTCTTCTCCTTTCTCTTCGTCGGCTTGGTACAGCAAACAGGTGGCATTGGTCCTTCCTCCGTACAAACTATCCCTCGGGTTCAGGGGGTCCATCAGCTTGTAACTTTGCTCGACACGTTTAAACTCGGGATCGATTTTCAAACGGTGATCGTATTCGTGTTCCCACATTTCCACCACTTGGTATCCTTGCTGTTCTAACTTCAAGCGTCGCTGACAAGTGTCCTGGTACAGGTCTTCCATGGTCCGTTGTAAAAACTGATTTTTAGTGTCACGGTTAGGGTAGCAGACGGGACATCCGTGAAATAAGCAACCGTTAAACTCATACACGATCTTGGGGTTTTTTAAGTCCCAGCCATCGACCGAATACGTTCCGATGGTCCTTTCGCCTCCTCCGTTGCGGGCATGCTGAATCCATTTGCCTTCCTTGTCGCACAAGTAATGTAACCAGCGTAGGGCTTTGACCGAGTATTGACGCTTGACATAGTTGGTCGTTTGAGGACTGATGACAGCCACGGTCTTTTGAGGCATGAATCGTTGGCGGTACACTAAGGAACACGCTTTGGCAATGGTGCAAGCTTCTTTCAAAGGATCGACCCCTCCGTGTTCCATGAACAGTTCTCGAAATTTTCCACAGCAACGTCGTAAAATGTCCACGTCGGAACGACAATACTTTAACATTTCTTCCTGAAAGTCGAAAGGGTCCGAGGCGTGAGCCTGGTACCAAACGTAGAAAGCTTCTCGTTGTTCGGTACGCATGTTGTCGGGGTCGTAATAGTGAGCCTCAGGCAAATGGGGTAGAACGGCATGTTGATTGGCTTCCGTATTGAAAAAGTGTGGAAAGTACCCTTTAGCCATTTCTGTCATTCCAAATGTTTTAGGCATTCGACTCAAAGGCATGGCCAAGTAACTCATCGAATCTTTAAACTGCACTTGTCCCACTCGCATGAAAATGATTTTGGCTCCGTTCAAAGTGACTTTAGGACGTTCGGTGCCATGTTCCGTATAGTACCTCAAAAGAAACTGTCCATCGTATCCGGAGAAATTGTGAGCCATCACTGTGGCATGGCGATAACACTCTCGGTAACGTTCGATGTCCTCTTTGCTCCATGTGTTGTCGATGGGGTCTAAGACCCATTTGGCAAAATCGTCTAGCGTCTTTGGTCCTCGAAAGATTTTTTCACGCCCTCCAGGAATTTTGCTGCAGTGAGGGCAATAACTGAAGATAGGCTCTTGAATACACTTCTCGCACGCTCGATGAGCCAGGCAGAAATTAGGAATGTGAATGCCAGTCTCTTGCATGCATTCGAAATCGAAAAAGATGAAATTGCCTTTCGTCTTGTGACCGTCCTCTTTCTCTGGTGGGGGGTGGTATTTTTGCACGTAACATTCGTGTTCCAAGTCCACGATGTGGTGACAAATGTGACATTTTTTCTTTCCTGAACATACGTGTGCCTTGACACTATTGGTACGTATGCCTTGTCCACACGCGGGGCACAATCTCAGCAGTTGACAAGCGCATTTCTTCTGTGAACCTTGCGTCTTCAAGTGTTGTTGGTAACAGGTAGGGCTGACAAACGTGCGCAGACAAGTTGAACAAGGCACTGGTTCTTCGCTCAGACAGGGTTGAGAGGCCAAACATCCTGAGCATTTCCATCCACAATGTTTGTGTTGCTCTCGATTATTATAACCATAGTCACATTTCTCACAATAATAAACATATCCCAGGAATCCAGTGATACTGGTAATGGTATCGAAATGTTTGTCGTGATGATAAAGGTGAATGTATTTTCCGTCCTTAAAATCTTGGCCTCGAAACAACAGAGGCCCGCGCATTTCTTGAGGGTGCACTTTCAAGGTGTAGCGTGGAGCTAGGGCATCTTGCAATTTTTGCATCTCAGGAATGCCACAGGGTTTGTCTTTGGACAGTCCGGCTTGTTGTAACAGGAGTTCTGCTTCATTTCGTTGTTTGGTTCGGTCGGATTGTTGAATAGTTTTCCAGGTTCTTTTCCATTCTACCGTGTCGTTCTTGTTAGCATAGGTTCGTCCCACCACGATGGCACGGGCTAAACACATCTGGTCATGAGGGTTGTTAATTCGGACGAGACTTGTTTTGGTGTTGCGAAGGTCGTCCACCAATAAGACCTTTTTGCGTCCTGTCCCTTGAGGAAGAGAGACGTGAGCCATTTTCAGTGTGGCTTTACCATCGGTGATGTCAAACTTGTCATTGGATTGTTGCACCTGTTGTATCTTGCCCATGACTTTGGAATGGGTCAGTTCTGCGGGTCTGCTAAACTCGATCCAAACAGGGGATTTCAAGCTGTCGTGTTGTATGGATAGTGTCAAGCGATCGTCTTCTTTGGGTTGACATTGTCGCTTGAGTGTGGTGAGCAAAGAATCCCACATCTCGGTGATGAACCCTTCTGCTTTCTCCAACGGTACGTCGGACTTGAAATCTTTAAACTTCACCGTGTAGGTGTAAGCCGTGGTTCTAAATTTTCTAGAGGAGCGCTTTTCCGTCTCTCGAATGTGATAGTACTTTTCAGGGTTGACTGGTGAACTTTGGTTTGGAGTAGACTCTCTCTGTCTGGTCGCAGACGTGGAAGGTGTTGGTTCAGGTTCGCTCATGTCTTCTATTTGAGCGAACACTTCTTTTCGTGTGTGAGGCGATACGTCACTTCGCTGCCTCTGACGTTCTTCTTCTCTCTCACTGAAATCGTGCGATCGTTTCATCTCGATTGCTGATTCAGAAATGATTTAACCAAGTTCATTCTTTCCATATATACCCTCTCTACCTCTCGTTGTGACAATGACTTGGTATATTTCACAAGGCAAGTGAAAGCCAAGCATATAGGAACCCAACGACAGCGTTGCGTCTTAAACACCTCATGCATCTTGACGACCCTTCGATTCAAACCCTACCACGAAAGAAAATAGTTGCAAGAAAAATAAAACAGACAGTTGGTGTCTTCAAGAGAGCTAGAGACGGCACTGTGTCGCTGGGACACGTACGTACGTACTCCAGAAAACTACGCTACTCGACAACGTGAGTGTGCTTGTCAAAATGTTTGAATAAGATTAAAAATGTTTGTCAGTTTCAAAACGCGAACCAGTACTGTGTCCGTTTAATATTTGATGTGGCAAGAAGAAATGGTACAATACGCAACAAAGGGTTTGTACGTTTACACTCCAATCTGTCTGTACTGCAATGGTAACAGCGCTCTTGCGTTGGCATTATTTTGCCACACTACCTTTTAAATAAAACAATGCATCACTCATCATAAACGATTTCATTGGCTATACTTATTTTCTTACCGCTTTCGCTTCGAATTGACTTCAGTACCTTTTCGCACAGCGACAAGATCGGACGTGTTTTTTTATTCTGCGTCTGGTCGCTACACTACTTGCCCTGAATTTACAACCAAACAATGTGTTACACATTGTAATTGACTTCACTGGCTAACCGATATTTTACACTTCTGTCTCTGTTGATGTGAGTGTGCTTGTCAAAATGTTTGAGTAAGATTAAAAATGTTTGTTAGTTTCAAAACGCGAACCAGTACTGTGGCCGTTTAATATTTGATGTGGCAAGAAGAAATGATACAATACGCAACAAAGGGTTTGTATGTTTACACTCCAATCTGTCTGTACTGCAATGGTAACAGCGCTCTTGCGTTGGCATTATTTTGCCACACTACCTTAAAAAAAAACCCAATGCATCACTCATCATAAACGATTTCATTGGCTATACTTATTTTCTTACCGCCTTCGCTTCGAATTGACTTCAGTACCTTTTTGCACAGCGACAAGATCGGACGTGTTTTTTTTTAATTCTGCGGCTGGTCGCTACACTACTGTCAACAAGCCCTGAATTTACAACCAAACAATGTGTTACACATTGTAAGTGACTTCATTGGCTAACCGATATTTTACAGTTCTGTCTCTATTGATGTGAGTGTGCTTGTCAAAATGTTTGAGTAAGATTAAAAATGTTTGTCAGTTTCAAAACGCGAACCAGTACTGTGGCCGTTTAATATTTGACGTGGCAAGAAGAAATGGTACAATACGCAACAAAGCTTCAAATTGGTTTCACTTGTTATTCGCACTGTGAGATGATCAGACACGTTTTTCTCACGTTTTACTCAAACATTTTGACAAGCACACTCACATCAACAGAGACAGAAGTGTAAAATATCGGTTAGCCAGTGAAGTCAATTACAATGTGTAACACATTGTTTGGTTGTAAATTCAGGGCAAGTAGTGTAGCGACCAGACGCAGAATAAAAAAACACGTCCGATCTTGTCGCTGTGCGAAAAGGTACTGAAGTCAATTCGAAGCGAAAGCGGTAAGAAAATAAGTATAGCCAATGAAATCGTTTATGATGAGTGATGCATTGTTTTATTTAAAAGGTAGTGTGGCAAAATAATGCCAACGCAAGAGCGCTGTTACCATTGCAGTACAGACAGAGTGGAGTGTAAACGTACAAACCCTTTGTTGCGTATTGTACCATTTCTTCTTGCCACATCCAATATTAAACGGACACAGTACTGGTTCGCGTTTTGAAACTGACAAACATTTTTAATCGTATTCAAACATTTTGACAAGCACACTCACGTTGTCGAGTAGCGTAGTTTTCTGGAGTACGTACGTACGTGTCCCAGCGACACAGTGCCGTCTCTAGCTCTCTTGAAGACACCAACTGTCTGTTTTATTTTTCTTGCAACTATTTTCTTTCGTGGTAGGGTTTGAATCGAAGGGTCGTCAAGATGCATGAGGTGTTTAAGACGCAACGCTGTCGTTGGGTTCCTATATGCTTGGCTTTCACTTGCCTTGTGAAATATACCAAGTCATTGTCACAACGAGAGGTAGAGAGGGTATATATGGAAAGAATGAACTTGGTTAAATCATTTCTGAATCAGCAATCGAGATGAAACGATCGCACGATTTCAGTGAGAGAGAAGAAGAACGTCAGAGGCAGCGAAGTGACGTATCGCCTCACACACGAAAAGAAGTGTTCGCTCAAATAGAAGACATGAGCGAACCTGAACCAACACCTTCCACGTCTGCGACCAGACAGAGAGAGTCTACTCCAAACCAAAGTTCACCAGTCAACCCTGAAAAGTACTATCACATTCGAGAGACGGAAAAGCGCTCCTCTAGAAAATTTAGAACCACGGCTTACACCTACACGGTGAAGTTTAAAGATTTCAAGTCCGACGTACCGTTGGAGAAAGCAGAAGGGTTCATCACCGAGATGTGGGATTCTTTGCTCACCACACTCAAGCGACAATGTCAACCCAAAGAAGACGATCGCTTGACACTATCCATACAACACGACAGCTTGAAATCCCCTGTTTGGATCGAGTTTAGCAGACCCGCAGAACTGACCCATTCCAAAGTCATGGGCAAGATACAACAGGTGCAACAATCCAATGACAAGTTTGACATCACCGATGGTAAAGCCACACTGAAAATGGCTCACGTCTCTCTTCCTCAAGGGACAGGACGCAAAAAGGTCTTATTGGTGGACGACCTTCGCAACACCAAAACAAGTCTCGTCCGAATTAACAACCCTCATGACCAGATGTGTTTAGCCCGTGCCATCGTGGTGGGACGAACCTATGCTAACAAGAACGACACGGTAGAATGGAAAAGAACCTGGAAAACTATTCAACAATCCGACCGAACCAAACAACGAAATGACGCAGAACTCCTGTTACAACAAGCCGGACTGTCCAAAGACAAACCCTGTGGCATTCCTGAGATGCAAAAATTGCAAGATGCCCTAGCTCCACGCTACACCTTGAAAGTGCACCCTCAAGAAATGCGCGGGCCTCTGTTGTTTCGAGGCCAAAATTTTAACGACGGAAAATACATTCACCTTTATCATCACGATGAACATTTCGATACCATTACCAGTATCACTGGATTCCTGGGATATGTTTATTATTGTGAGAAATGTGACTATGGTTATAATAATCGAGAGCAACACAAACATTGTGGATGGAAAAGCTCAGGATGTTTGGCCTCTCAACCCTGTCTGAGCGAAGAACCAGTGCCTTGTTCAACTTGTCTGCGCACGTTTGTCAGCCCTACCTGTTACCAACAACACTTGAAGACGCAAGGTTCACAGAAGAAATGCGCTTGTCAACTGCTGAGATTGTGCCCCGCGTGTGGACAAGGCATACGTACCAATAGTGTCAAGGCACACGTATGTTCAGGAAAGAAAAAATGTCACATTTGTCACCACATCGTGGACTTGGAACACGAATGTTACGTGCAAAAATACCACCCCCCACCAGAGAAAGAGGACGGTCACAAGACGAAAGGCAATTTCATCTTTTTCGATTTCGAATGCATGCAAGAGACTGGCATTCACATTCCTAATTTCTGCCTGGCTCATCGAGCGTGCGAGAAGTGTATTCAAGAGCCTATCTTCAGTTATTGCCCTCACTGCAGCAAAATTCCTGGAGGGCGTGAAAAAATCTTTCGAGGACCAAAGACGCTAGACGATTTTGCCAAATGGGTCTTAGACCCCATCGACAACACATGGAGCAAAGAGGACATCGAACGTTACCGAGATTGTCATCGCCATGCCACAGTGATGGCTCACAATTTCTCCGGATACGATGGACAGTTTCTTTTGAGGTACTATACGGAACATGGCACCGAACGTCCTAAAGTCACTTTGAACGGAGCCAAAATCATTTTCATGCGAGTGGGACAAGTGCAGTTTAAAGATTCGATGAGTTACTTGGCCATGCCTTTGAGTCGAATGCCTAAAACATTTGGAATGACAGAAATGGCTAAAGGGTACTTTCCACACTTTTTCAATACGGAAGCCAATCAACATGCCGTTCTACCCCATTTGCCTGAGGCTCACTATTACGACCCCGACAACATGCGTACCGAACAACGAGAAGATTTCTACGCTTGGTACCAGGCTCATGCCTCTGACCCCTTCGACTTTCAGGAAGAAATGTTAAAGTATTGTCGTTCCGACGTGGACATTTTACGACGTTGCTGTGGAAAATTTCGAGAACTGTTCATGGAACACGGAGGGGTCGATCCTTTGAAAGAAGCTTGCACCATTGCCAAAGCGTGTTCCTTAGTGTACCGCCAACGATTCATGCCTCAAAAGACCGTGGCTGTCATCAGTCCTCAAACGACCAACTATGTCAAGCGTCAATACTCGGTCAAAGCCCTACGCTGGTTACATTACTTGTGCGACAAGGAAGGCAAATGGATTCAGCATGCCCGCAACGGAGGAGGCGAAAGGACCATGGGAACGTATTCGGTCGATGGCTGGGACTTAAAAAACCCCAAGATCGTGTATGAGTTTAACGGTTGCTTATTTCACGGATGTCCCGTCTGCTACCCTGACCGTGACACTAAAAATCAGTTTTTACAACGGACCATGGAAGACCTGTACCAGGACACTTGTCAGCGACGCTTAAAGTTAGAACAGCAAGGATACCAAGTGGTGGAAATGTGGGAACACGAATACGATCACCGTTTGAAAATCGATACCGAGTTTAAACGTGTCGTGCAAAGTTACAAGCTGATGGACCCCCTGAACCCGAGGGATAGTTTGTACGGAGGAAGGACCAATGCCACCTGTTTGCTGTACCAAGCCGACGAAGAGAAAGGAGAAGAAATCAAATACTTGGATGTGTGTTCGCTGTATCCCTACGTGTGCAAATATTGTCACTTTCCTACAGGGCACCCGCGATTGCTGACGGAACACATCGACCTGGTCAACATTCGACAATACGAAGGCTTGATCAAGTGCATACCATCCCGCCTTACCTCACCATTGTCAAGGCAAACTGATGTTTCCATTGTGCCGTACTTGTGCCGAAACGTGCAACCAAGATCAGCCTTGTCAGCACACCCAGGAAGAACGGGCCTTGACGGGAACCTGGGTCAGCGTAGAATTGTTCAAAGCTATGGACATGGGATACCAACTGTTAGAAGTGTACGAAATTTGCCACTTTCCCAAGACACAACAATACCACAAGGGTGACCCTACTCAGAAAGGCATTTTCGCAGACTACGTGGATGCCTTTTTGAAACTGAAGCAAGAAGCCAGCGGCTATCCTTCCTGGTGTCACACTCCCGAAGACCAAATAAAATTCAAAGAGAAATACCGGGAACAAGAAGGCATCACTTTAGACCACATCGAGAAAAACGAAGGCAGGCGATCGTTTGCCAAAGTGATGTTAAATTGCTTGTTGGGTAAAATGGCACAACGACCGTGTTTACCCAAGACGGAATATTTGACAGAACCTTCCCGCTACTTCCAGATGATTCACGACAAAACCAAATACATGAAACACGTGGACGTCGTTCGAGAGAATTTAATCTTGGTCAATTACGAAGAAGATCTGGACTTTGTACAAGACGACCCTTTTGGAAATGTCATCATTGCGGCTTACGTGACAGCTCATGCTCGCTTAAAATTGTACGAAGCTTTAGAACTGTTACTGGATCGCGTCCTGTACTTTGACACGGACAGTTGCATCTACATCGATCGACCGGGTCAGCAACACCCTAACATCGAAGGAGACCGTTTAGGAGCCTGGACAGACGAACATCCTGACGACAAGATTCTAAGTTTCGCGAGTGGCGGTCCTAAAAATTACGGCTACGAATACCGGGACCCACAAGGAGAAGTGCACACAGAGTGTAAAGTGAAAGGATTGACTCTGAATTATCGTACCAGTCGTGTGGTCAACTTTGGCGTATTGAAAGAAGCCTTGCAAACTTTAAAGTGACCACCTACCAGCCGAACAAGATTGTACGTTTACCCACTCACCACATCGTCAGTCGACCCTTGGAAAAAGTCTATCAAATCGTGTACCAGAAGCGAGTGCGACTTCCCAACCACTTTACTTTGCCGTACGGTCACATCAATATTGGTCAGCATATAAAAAAGGACAACGTCCAAGACCAACAGTTCATTGTCACTACTAAGACCAATTGAGAAAAAATGAATCCCTTCAAACAGCAAGTATAGAGCGTAAGACTCAAGTCAAACGAGAAACTCGGGTGTGATTCTTTGCCTCACTATCACATCACCAATGCAGTAACACACCTTAGTTATTTATGTACTAACGCCATGACAAACTACGTGCAGCTAGTGAAACTTCCAGACCACAAAACTTTACCTTATGGACATACTGATATCACCCAGTATAAAAAGGGACGACTTCCAAGAACGACACTTCATTGCGAGGACAAGCAACGAGAAAGATGAATCACTCTACGCAGATGAAAAAAGAGAAGGAACAAACATCACTGACCTCTTTCACTACCATACCGTCACAGCAAAGTGCGTCCAAGAAGGGAAAGGATTCAGTAGACCTACAGGAGTATTTTAGCATCCAAATGACTCAGACATCGACCTCAGGAAAATTTAGAACGACAACTTACACCTACACGGTGAAATTTAGAGACTTCGCGTCTGACATTTCAGCCGAGGAAGTAGCAGGTTTCATTACGGACCTACTTGACTCACTGTTAGAGGAACTCAAATGTCATTGCCAAGTCAAAGATCGAGGTCGTTTGAGCCTATCTATGTATCGCGACAGTTTGAACTCACCTGTATGTCTCGGATTTAGCACACCTGCAGAAATAACTTCGTCCAAACTTTTTAGGGCTATTGAAGACGTGCAGTCGATGAGAGGAAAATTTGACATCAACGAAGGAAAAGTAACCATTCATATGGTATACATTGTACCTCCATGGGAAGAAGACGATGACTGCACTTGATCTGCTTACTGATAAGTGTACCTAGCACGATGGATATAACAGCCGATTTATGAATGAAACGGATTAAGTGATGGGAAATATCTACGCTGGGACACAAGTGCTAGCTGACCAGATTTTTAACAACGTGTGAGACGAATAGAGAGAGAAACATGAACTTTGTCCTATTTGATTGCATGTTACTTGTTTTGTGTTAGCTTTTTCTTATAAATGAACATTAAATGTAAACATGTTTACTAGAGCCAAGAACTAAATAACTAGTAAATAGGTTTGTTTGATGTAGAAATGTTTATGTATTAAATGGATAGTGCTTAGACCAAAGCACAGGCCAGAGAGCCCATGTATATACTTGAATAAATGTTTTGAACCCATACAATAGACTTTTCTTTTTTGAGCCTCTGTTCTCTCTGTGAGGTTTGTTTTGGAACATTTCTGTCGTCTTTTCTGTGTGTTTAAATGTGTATTTGTATGTTTGTCCCTATCTACCCTTTGTCCTTACAAATACATTAAAATCCCTATAAAATGTTTTGACCCTATAAACCTCATGACGTCACCCAAAGTTCAATTCTCATTGACATCCAAGTGACATTCCCATGTTCAATTTCCATTTACGACAAAGTGCAAACCCCATATTTTAACGTTAAAGTCCCATTGACGTTAAAGTACCGGTCCTGTTCAATTTCCATGTTCAATTGCCCTTGACGCTCTACAGTTCCATCCATGTCAAAATTTCCCATGTTAAATTCCCCTTGACGCCAGAGTGAATCGACTGTTTTTGCATGGTAAGTCCACTTGACGCTAGGGTGACCCCATATACTACTCGCAAATATGTATGTATGTATGTATGTATGTATGTATGTATGTATGTATGTATGTATTTATGTATGTTTCATATATAATATTGCTCATTTCTTTTATCAGTATGAATTTTATGACGAGATTCCATTTGCAAGTCCAACGGGTTTCTAGTGTTTACATTTATCTCTTTCGTTTAAAAATGTATTGTTCACCTAACCACTCACACTATCCAGTCTTGGCTAAAAACAGTCAAACGTACTCTCATCACTTTACTGATAGCAATCAAAAGCACTCATTATGCTTAAAGTATGTTTGTTCTGAGCTGTTATCGGAATAATATTTGTAATTTATACTGAATATGTGTATCGCTTCGAGGTTTCGTCTCAGATAAACACTTAATGTTGACTCCGCTCATCTCTCTCTCTCTCTCTCTCTCTCTCTCTGAAAACTTAGGGGACAATGACCCGTTTTGATAAGTGTTTTTATCGTTACGTTCCAGTGAAAATCCAATCGTTGTATGATTTATTGCATGCACATTAACTATAGTCATCATATTTTTAATGAACATATGCTCGGAAAAATGACTATTAGAATACTTACATTCGAAAGATGTAGTATTTGATGCTTAGTGTGTTGTTCATGTGTGTAAAACTAAAGGATTATGATGAACCCGTTTATTTTTAAGATGAGATAAGTATGAAATGAACAAATATTTTTGCACTACGTTGTTTTCCTTTCATCCTTCTCTGAATTTAACGAATAAACGGATATTTATATATATATATATATATATATATATATATATATATATATATATATATATATATATATATATATATATAATGCGAGTGGGTGTGTTTATCTAATGTCTAGCTCTTTCTCTGTGTTTCTATGTTTGTAGAGAAAGAAAAGAAAATAAAACAACATCCAGTCGTACAGTGTACGGCAAGACAGCACATGAACATTATTTTACAATTATACAGCGTACACGATATACATGGATTCTTTTCAGATCACATACAAAAAAACCCACTTCCAACGGTTTTAAGATTGACTTCGCTCAACTGTGCGTTGGCAAAATGAACGAATTCGTTTCTTCTCTGCCCAAAATATTTTTCTGTGTCATGTTCGACTATTCTTAATCTTCTTTGAAAATTGATACCTGACTAGCATTTTTGCTGAAGCTTTGATTTTAATTACAGTGATTTACATATGGAATAAATATGGTAGACATTAAGAAAGCAGAGCACTACAAACACAGGATAGTAGATGAGACATTAACAAAGCTAAACTGCGCGAGTATGATAAAAAACAACATATTAAAAAAATCTACCTATCATTAAAGAACATCCACATTCGTCGATGTTTGAAGTGATTATAATACCCAATACATTTTCGTCTATGATGTATTTTCCTCTAAGATGTTTTCCTTTATTGTATTATTTCTTATGACCTAAATTGTATTCATAGAATCATGAAATAATCTGCATAATTTGTAATTTAGAAATACGTGATGAATTTATGTAAAAGAGTTTTCACGTATCATTAATCACGTGATCATTGATATATCGGTATGAAGATGGAACTATTTACTTCGCTGTTAATTAAGAACAGCTTTAATAAGTGTAATACAAAGCCACATATACTATGGCAGATGCATTTAAAGTATAGTTTCATAAACGTAATTTTCTATACTTTGCATTTTCGGTGGTTTTCTGGTGTTCTCAGTTCGTAGATATATAAATGCCTCAATACCTTACTATGTAATACGTTTAGTCATGCCTCCTATCCTACTAATTATATTTTGATTATTGAAATCTTATTGCCAGATAAGCTTAGATGATACCAATAAGACTATACTGTCTCTAAACAATTTAGTATGACAATACAATAAATAATACATGATATACACCCTGATTGTTCATATGCCCAGGTTATAGTTCTCGCATGTACATAATCTGCTTTCCTACCCACGGTAAAGCAGTAGAATAAAGACTAAAGTTAGCTGCAGGGATAGGACAAATAGTATTACCCAGGTACTTAGCACCGCTTTTGTTCCCTAATGTGCATGGGTAGAGTCACTGTCAGTGCGAATCGTGTACTTTGTTTTTCTTTAGAACAGTTAGTTTGTTAATCAAATATTCTCCTATTGGCCCTTTGTAACCTCTTGATGACCACGCCCCATCACGAGTCTTATGAAGAGTGAATGCATGATCCAACCACGATCTTAACGGCAGACTATGAAAAGAGAGCACCAGTTTATACTGATGAGGAACCTCGCCCATTTGAGCAGTGGCCGTGAGAAGAGTCGTACATGATTGGGTATTAAGCCACCTTGAGAACAGGATTTCCCATTTAGTTATTTGGAATTCCATAATATATATTAGAATCAGACTAGATTTGCTTCTTCTAGAGCATTTAATTCTCAATCTTCTCGATCCGGCAATTCTTCTAATTCGAAATGAAGATCTGCGCATGCCCCAATACTGAAGTTTGCCTTGTTATGCAGCCAGGTGTAGCCATTAAAATTCAGCTTTAAATTTACAGGACAGTGCAACAGTAATGAATGACGATACATCCCCATTCACTACTTGCAATCTACATTTTTGCTTATTCTATACGTTTACTAATATTTCTGAATTAGAAGAAGAACAAATATATATTGAATGTGATGAGATGTTTTATGCTATCGATACGTTTTCCTATGGCCAATCACTAAAATGAGGAAGAAAATAAAAAAATAAAAAAAACAGTGGGAGGGTAAACACGTGGATAATGTTTCAAACAGGTACACCACATTTGATGTTAACATAAGATTTCTTTTAAATAGGAATATGATTTAAAAATCAAATGCATTTCTTCTTTGAGTACAATGCGTTGAACCAGCCGTGATGATATCAAGGGGAACCTTTATATAATTTGAAGATTATGGATTTCAAATTATATATCATCCACGATGGATGTCGGGAGAGAACTGTCCCATAACCTTATTATTCGTTCTAAGATCTGACAATATATTGTTACAGACTGGATAAAATATCCAGGTAAACCCGGCTGATTGAAACAATCTGGAATAAGAACATAATAGAGGCAAGCGTCACTGTCCGCCACCGCCGCTAAATAATGGTGGTGGCATGGCTATATTATTAAGTAGTTAAATTTCATCCGACTTTCAAAAGAATTTAATTTGAGGATGTACTATATAGGTACAACAGACCTCATGTGTAGCATGACCTTATTTGCCCTCGGTGATAGCGGTGTATAACAATGTCAAAGTATGGCATCAATAATGTGGTGATAATCGGCTCATCTTTCACCAACTGGCCTTGAACTCGTGCTTCGTTTGCATAAATGACAGTAAACAGCTGCGATCAGGTTTCCACCTCTTGATCCGGTTATATTTGAATTTTATTTTTATTTATTTTTTTTGGGAGGGGGATCCATTCATCTCCACAGACTGGTTTAGACAACTATTGCCCTCAAAACTAAAATCCCAAGAGGCTTTGTATAGGAAAAAACAGATGATTTTATACTTATTATTTGTATCGGTGAACTAATTAATCATTAATCCGATATTTGTTTCATCGTTTTTATATTCTAGCAGAAATGAATGGAATTTTGCACTTTGACTCACCCAGCTGATATAATACTTATTTTTTTGGAACTAATTATTCCTTAATTAGTTTGGTTTCACTGTTTTACAGTTTAGCAGAAATGGGTGTAATTCGGAAGTTTGACTAACCTGCATCGTTCAATACAAGATTGTATTTTTGCATCAAACAAGTACTTTTGTGACAATGGGTGACTCCCATGAGTGATCTTTATAAGGAAGAGGTGGACGTAAAGTCAATAATTTTGAATGTCGACTTATATACTGGCAAATACACATACACCGACGAATAATGTAGACTCATACTGTACTAGCAATACCTATAATTTATTACATATTAAACAATCCCAATTGTATACGGAAGAAGAAACACATGATAGTAAATATTCCATTTAATCACTAGACTAGGGTAGGCTTGTCATAGTGATTGGCTGCTCAGAAAATAAACTAAACTATATATTCTCATAGAAAATACATACTATCACGTGTCAGATGACATGATATGATTTAAGAGCTCTTCTTCATAATTGTAAAATAAATATAGTTTCCTTATGTTTTCACAAGGACCTATGATAAACATTAAAATTGTATACATATATAAATATTCCATGTGCGGTCATCATAAGCTAGATTAATGATTTAATTAAAGGAGGTGGCGTCATAAGTATAACAGGTAAGGTTAGGAATGGTTATAACACTTGGTATAGCTGTAACGGTTACAAAGTGTTCGTAATCAAATATTGTTGTAATGCATTTGAATATAATTCGAACATTTATCGATGGTATGTAAAGTTTAAAATACTTTCTACCCTTTTTATGTCTGACTTTGAAACCTATAGTGTTATCATTGTTTGCTAAGCATTTACTAAATTAATGCCGCGAGTAATGACATTTAAACAATGTCCTCTTGTGCTTTTGACACGTGCTCATACGTTTGCAAATATGCAATACAATGAACAGTCGCTTCAGTGGCACCAGTGTCGCTTCTATGTCATAAATGTCGCTGCAATGGCACAAATGTAGCTGCAATGGCATGATTGTCGCTGCAATGGCATGATTGTCGCTGCAATGACACCAATATGGCTACAATTACACGAGTGTCGTAGCAATGACAGGAATGTTGCTGATATGGCACGAATGTGTATGCAATGGCATCATTGTCGCTGCCACGACACAAATAACCCTGCAATGACACGAGTGTCGCAGCTTTTGTTATCATGATAGGTTAAAATATCTCTGATATATCGCAGAGTGAACGTGAATGCTATACAAGAGAACCTATGACCATTTAACGTCAACTCAACTCAATGGATCATGATCAGTCACTGTGATGGTTGGGGGGATGGAAGAGGTGATGTGTTATACTGTCTTAATATATAATATCGTTAAGGAATTTGGCAAACGAAACGTTTAGCGAAAAATTTCAGTACATCGCAACAGTTATCTTGTGCTGTGGCCAGGTGTGTTATTGATTGGTATAGATTTTGCACGTGCTAGCACTCATGCGGGAACCTTTGAATATCGCCTGTTTCTAATGCACCAGCAGCCTGACAAAAAAACCTAGCGCTGGAACTGGAAGTCGAAGACACATGTATCGGTGTGTCGAGAACCTTTTTGCCAGGAAAGCGAAACGCATCACGTTCTTTCATATATATGTGTGTGTTGATAACGTACTTTACATATACCCTTATATGTCATTGTATAGGAGTGTTGATAAACGTGAGAATAAAAATAAGTTCAAAAGTAATAAGTAATCCTTACGACAGTAATAATTTCTTATTCTAAGTCGAGTAATTTATATTTTTTCCGACAATGGAGGAAAATGTTTTGTGAAAGTCATCGCATGCGCCTTTACTGCACAGAATAAGACGGTTGCTAACATGTTATGTTTAAAATATTGTGATTTCATTCTTTGCATATCGAGATGATAAAAAGGTCCACTTTTCTCACTACTTGAAATTTTAATAAGATGAAACAACGTCTTATTACGTCAGGGAATTCACATATCTTGCGTTATATCAGTAACTTCAATAGTCCATCCAACCTGCCATAGTATTTTAGTATAAGTTCTTCAAACCAACCAAGCAATTTTCAGGAATAGGAGGAGTCAATCAAATCAGCTAGCGTATTGAATTATCAATATTCCAACAACCCTACAGGCATATTTCAGTATAAATAATGGATCAAACCTACCATTGTATTTCAGTGGCTATATTCTAACAAACCTGCCATTGTATTTTAGTGCCAATAGTCCAACAAAAAAGCCAGCGTATTTTAATATTGGCAACAATATGGAAATTCGATCTAGTTGCGTTATGTCTTCCAATGCTACAAAATAAATATATTGGCGATGTTATTCCTTCTTGACGTGCAATTGATGCTACCCTATAGCAACGTGACTATTTTTGAACTTAAGCGAAAGCTTTATATATATATATATATATATATATATAGAGAGAGAGAGAGAGAGAGAGAGAGAGAGAGAGAGAGAAAGAGAGAGAGAGAGCAAAAGAGAGGGAGTGTTATAGATAGATAGATAGATAGATAGATACTGTATGGGAGGTAGGGTTTGTTGCCGGGCAGTTCGATGATATGATTCTGACATAGCTGATAGGAACTGTTGAGGGTTCTTAAACAACATAGTATTGTCATTTGAAAGCGGATACAAAACTGCAGCTGAGACTCAAATATTTAAACAGTCTGATGCTGACATGGATGACACAAATTATGTTCCTTCAGTCTGAGGCTAAGATTTATAACACATGTTTAGTTTCAAGTCAAAAGTATAAATTAACAGTACTGCTTACATTTTATGCTTAATATTCATATCTTGGGTCACCGCAGGAAAATGCACACTAAACGTCGCGATTGGCGATTGGCACATACAGTATGCTATTGAGATCGGGGTTTTACATTGATAATATATTGGAATGCTCTCTCTCTCTCTGTCTTTCTCTCTCTCTCTCTCTCTCTCTCTCACACACGCACGCAGACGCACACACACACACACACACACACATACCATATGCCAAAGAAATGGTATGAAAAATAAAGTAAATTCAACACTAGTAACACATTAGTAATCTTATCCATACAACATGCTAATTTTCCGTGTTTTACATTAATTGTGTATTGTCCCTTCGTGCTTAATTTGTACAAGAGATCTTTGCAGCAATATGTATGTGAAACTTCATTGCGGAATATGCCGGCCATCCTGAACTATGTTGCAGGAGTGGTTGTTTCTTAGAAAAGCCTACGTTTGTCGCTATCTGTCAATCCTTGAGAAAAGAACAAAAATCACCATCAAACGATAAGAAATAATGATTAATTCCAAGTTTTAAAAAAAGTATATTACATGTCATTCAACTATCTCGGATTATACTTAACTTTCAAAAGATTACACACTTTCAAACATAGATTTATACCAACTTACCTTGCCATGTTACAAGAAAAACGAAACATAAAGCAGGCGAAATAAACATGTAATAGTAAATAAAAAGATGGGAAAAAAGTGGATTACAAACATATGGGGTAAACGCTAGAAGCAATGTTGTTTTGTGGCAGCGCATGCTTTACGTTGTGTCTCAAGAGAAAGAACCAAGAGTTATATTTTAAATGCAAAACATGTTAACAGACTAATGATTCTTATAGTGACAATACAAATATAGTTTGCATTAAGTGTCACGGCATAATAAAATTAATTGCTTTTATTTCCCTTTGTCTGAACACAAATGACAAATAAGAACTTACGGTTTTAAGAATCAAATGCCAAAAAAATTCACGAATATAATTTTAGAAATACCTAATAAAGAAATGTTTTAATAAGTTCAAGTTCGAGTCCCGGCGAAGAATCCAGGATGGGAGACGATGACGTATGCTGTATCATTTATAGTGTGGTTGTCTACTGTTCCTTGTAGAAACACAAGAAATAATACTCCGGTGTTGGAAATCCAAATAGAATTGGTAAAAAATGTTTTTGTTCAAGAATTCTGTATGAACACACATATATATCCAGGAAAAAAGTAATCATTTTGAATCCAAATATACCGAATAAACATCAAAATAAGTCCAAACTGACACAACAACAGAACACCTTGATAGCAAGTGTTTCTAGGCCAGACTGAGAGATCTTTCCCTAAGCATCACTATTAAAACTAAGTAATGCGCAATTTCGGAATTGTCTGAATTACTATATAGAGGGTCATGTGATCATGTTTACGTATAACAAAATCACGTAGCCCCAGTATGACCTTGATAAAAACCAGTCGAGGGTCACGTATCCAACACAACCTCGATCTCAGCTTTATTTTTGACACAATAAAAATAAATTTAGAAATTCTTGTTCACGTGACTGTTACTAATTTTGAAATAAAGTCTAGAACTAGATTAGTTTTATGTGTTTAGAAATGAATCAGTCAAGGTCAAACTATTGAAAAAATATCTGAATCTCGTAAACAAGTTTATATTATAATAGCATATACAAAACATTATTTTAAAGCAGACAAACAAACAATAAAATTAAAATAAATATGAAATAAATTAAATATAAGTAACAGTAGTTCCTACAATTTAACCGTTTCAGGGACATAATGATAATAATGTTATCTACCTCACCTATTCCCCACCCCCACCCGACCTTTTCTTCTTGCTGCATCTTATTACTTGTTAAATCTTCAAGGATTTAAACATTACACAAATCTTAGTCCCTTAAATCATTCATTGCAATGTATATGTCTAATGTCATCCAGAAGTCTATAATTTATCATATTTCTTACACATTGAACCTTAATGGGAATTACGTTATTAGCGTAATATCATGTATGCGTGGGCGAGTCTGTTTTCTTTCAGCGAAAATGTGTGACGTAGTTCATCATCATCGATAATCTCCTAATATTTCGTGCATATGTCAAACTTTGGGAATTACACCCCTTTGACACCATGTACACAATAGTTAAAGCGCTGGTCATATTAATTTTATCAAAAACATTGTGTTGCTGTTTTTAAAGAATAAAACAAGACATTACAAACATTTGATACAGACGACAAGATTTTTACATATACTGTCCTAGTAACATAAGGAGTCTCATTGTTTGCAATTAAAAGCCCCGTTTAGCTCCAAACCCAAAGCAAGATTCAGTGTCTTTAGAGACACCAACCCACACCACCATGCACCGACACCAGGTTATAACTAATAATTTAATGAATCAAGTGATTAAGTTGTGTGTACGTTTGTTTTTATATCATATACTCTTTTCTTTTTTAACGTGAAAGCTTTGGATTCAAATATCCCCCTCTTGGAGATGAATATTAAAACTGTACAGAAAACGTACTCTAGTAAACATATTTAATTATTTATGTATTGCTGTCTACTTTTGGCATTTTTTTTTTTTTCATATTTTTTTTTGTTTCTTTTGTTTTTGTTTCCTGTTTTCCATGCACAGCTTTCCTTTCAGATACATTCCATCCACTCTACTACACGATAATCGACTGTTCATTTCTAATAATTTGACTATCATCTACTTTTCTTTTTTAAGAATGTATGTGTTGGGATTAAAACTCAAATCAGACATAAATAAACAATTTTATTTTATAAAGGTACTATTTTGCACCACATCTCTGACATTATAGCCGAGATGTGCATGGGCTTTAAATATTGCTCCTTTCCGGTCTTATATTCGCTCTTTCAGAATTACACTCTTCCATCTATTAAAGCTTACCTACTAAAATATTGTATTGTATAAAGAGATACTACATTACTGATAGTTCTGTATGAAAGGTTGATGTTTTATTAAGTGACATGTCATTAACGTCCTTTTGACATGTCATAATTTTGCACGTAGTGTACATTCGGTGTTTTAGATGGAGACTATTCTGTAAATGATCAAATTGCCTGAATAACTCAGATGAGATGCAAGTGTAATAGGTAACAACATGAAGGACTGGAACGTGTAACCAGTAGAGACTCAATTGACTGTTACGTGTAATGGACAATAAACCACATGACTGGTACATGTGATCTTTATGGACTCCTACCACTGCTGCGTGTAATGTGTAACCACTTAGAAGACTGGTACGTGTTATCAATACTGGCTCAGATTACTGGTACCTTTAATTTGTAACTAATATGGGACTGGTATGTGTAACTGGCAGCGACTCAGATGACTGGTTCCTTTAAGTGTAGCGACACAGAGGACCGATACGTGAAATTGGTGATGACTCTGATCACTGGAAAATGAAATCAGTTATGAGATAAAAATCACATTGTTTTACTAGAGCTCCTAAGTTTAGTCAATCTTTCCAAGTCAATGTAATAACTTTCATATTTGTTTCTGAACACCTAGACTCTACTTTATACGTATTGGTTTATACGTTTTGTTTATAAACCATTTTAAATAATCGCCCACTTATTGTATATAATAAGTGCCCCCATTTTCGTAACACCCTAACAATTTAAAGGAAGTATAAATAAAAATTAGAAAGAGCTTTAACACCGATGCACATCTTTTGTTGACTTTTTTACTTTATGCAACAGTCTATTTATCAATGTTTTAGGTTCAAATGAATTTGTACTCAGATTATGTCTACAGTTTGTTCATGTGTTATTCTTCAGTTAACTGTGTTTTGTTTGGACCGGAAATCAATATTCCTATCTGACCCTTTGACCATCAAAGCATGTGGACAAGTGAATGGCACAAGGAAAAATGGTGCTTATTCCTTTTGAGGAATACCATACGCAGAGACACCCGTAGGTCAGCTGAGGTGGACTCTACTACGACATGTGAACACTGACCATGGCACGTGTTGGTCAGGCGTATTAGAGTTTGGATCACCATTTTATCAGTTAAATTCGTCTGAGCAAAGTAGATTTAGTGGGAACGGGATGACCTCTTTCTAAACCTCTGGATATCATCATTAAACATGATGGCGCGTCTTCCGTTAATGGTTTGGTTTCATTGAGGTTCTTTTCAAAATGGAAATGCAAACGATTTAATGTATATGCCAATTGAAAGACTCTCAAAGAATAAGAACGTTGTGTATATGGGGATAAAAAACGTTTGCGGGCATTCGGCTTTATTCCAGTTGAGATTCTTCCAACAAATTCGAAAACAGTAACATCAGGAAACTACTGTTTCGTGGATATAAGTAAAATCCTTCTTTGGGAACAACATAATATGCATAGTTTTGGAGGGGATCCAAAAAAGGTAAAATTGCATTCAGGAAGGTTTCATGTTACTGTTCCATAATGATGTAATTTTTGTAGCTCTTTCTTTGGGTGGGACATCGTACTACATGTCTGCGGCATGATGCCCCAGTGCTAGACATCACTATAAACTGCCACATTACAGACATCGTAGCGATATGACTGAAAAGTTGTTAAAGCTACGTTAAAAATCAAAATCACATCACATCAATTGAAATTAATCAATATATCTTTGCAATAATACATAATGCATTGCTTAGAAAGTCGTACTAATTACCTGATCTTCAATGATGTAATTAGAGTCAGTAAGCAGGTGGTATATAAAAGTGAGAATATAATATCTTTCATCTAACACGTATGATGTGCTTTGTTTTCATAATGTTAACATTTTGTGTTAACATGTTACTTTAAGAAAATGTCACTTTCAGGTTACTATATTTAGCCACAGTTCCGGAGGAAGGCCATCTTTGCACTGCTTGCTTCCACTCTGAGCAAAGGTCTCTTGATCCAGGTCTGGATTGCAGGTGCATCTCCTGTCATGAATAGGACCACAAGTGAAGATTTCAAGGACAACTTATTTTTTTCTGAACAACACCGGCTGCTATGACATCGACATTTTGCACAGGTTATTTTCCTCTCATGTAACCGATGCCGTACCATGAAATGTCTGCCCCTATTAGTCAATGGAGGACTTTGCAGTTAATGGCACTTCTCTAGTGTATTGGCTATCATTGATACTTAGATTTCAAACACTAATTTATTTAATTATACTGAATTCTTTATGCACATAAACTGTTCATTTTCCTAGTTGAAACATGTATTCATAAAGTGATTAACTGATTGATTAATGAAGCAACATTTCTATAGATCTATATTAATCGGCACCTATGTTAAACCTCTACGATCATTTAAATATAGATTTTCATTCAAGAGTATTGTTCATCATTTCACTGGTAAGAACATTAGATGTGTTTTAGTGATTTGCAATTTGATCTCCAATTTATTTTGTGTCCTTGCTTCACATCCTTTATTTCCGCCTCCGCATATATCAATGTAATTCAATTAAATATCAACTTAGTATTATATTATTCCTCTTATACTGAGATTATTATGCCATGGAAATCATTTTAATATGTAATTTAAAATGTTATACCGAAACATAATAGTGGAAGAAAAAGGATGCCTCCACGGTGACGATATCACTTTTGGAACTACTTTCGTCTTTCCGTTTAACAAGTATGTCAGAGTTATGTGTTATTTATATATATGATACTTAATGTTTCTTTCTTCTTCTTCTCTTTCGTCTTCCCGTCAGGATAAACACATCTAAGACTGTATTGCCGCTAGAGTACAGTTATGGAACCAATGAGGATGCGCTAACAACATGGCCTTAATACAAGTTCCACATAAACAAATGTGTGATTCTTTCTTCTTTTTGTTTTCCACATGACTCATTAAATTTTTCAGAATTTGAACGTGCATGATGTGTTGCTATTCTGATTCAGAATCGTATAACTGTTACACGCTAAAGCCAATGTTTGATATAATGGTGTGACACAATTATTGAAACAGCGAAGTGCACATTTGTCACAGTAATAATCATGTCTTAAATCGAATAACTGATCGATAATTGATGAGTTTCGAACGAGGTGCAACGTCTGTTACCAACAACAAATACCTCAAGCATGCTGAAAGAACACAAAATGTACTTACGGATGCAGAAATAAAGACACTTTCGAACTAAACTACTCGCGAAATCACTCGCATATTTTCATAAATGCTGCTGATTACGATATGCATGGATGTATGGTACATGCGACCGTCTATCATGTTACAATAGTACACCATCGTACTTTGATAAATGTATCAAACAAAACAATAAACGTCTTATCAAAATTAAATACTTCTTGATATTCGAATTAAAATAAGTATTGGCTTGGCAAAATGTTGTATTTGAAGCATTATGTGTACATGTTAATTTTTTCCAAAGAAAAAGCTATCCTATATTATGGTGAAATTGTATTGTATCGATGTAGTAATGCAGCCATTAATCGCAGTGGCATATAACGGGGGAGATGCATGCAAACCTAATGGTTCTGCATTAAAACTGTACCGAAACAATATCTACAATTTTCTGGTATATTTACGAAAATATATTCACTCCTGATGTCGTCTTTTTGATCACGCTGTACTGAAATTTTTTAGGGAATTGAGCGGTTGAGATGAAACCGCGGCTCAGCTTCAGGTTAGATTTGGGTTGTCGATGTAGTTCCTCGGTGATGACGATCGGGTCAATTGCCGTACGGAGGCAATCTGATTGCAAGTTTCATCGTGGACGGGTGGGAGTAATTGAACTGAGAACACATTATCTTGTGGGGGCAAGCGAACGTATGTCGCTGTGCTGCTATCACGATGCGTGTGTCTATATATAAATACATACATACGTACGTACATACATAAATACATACACACATACATGCATGCATACATACATACATACATACATGCATACATACACTGAATCTCTCATTCAAAAACATAATGATTTTTTCGAGGTCGGGGTTCACCATTGTGGTTCAGTCACTGTATAGTGATCGATATAGATCTCATGAGATACAGTTATAGCTTACAAAACACCTTCCTCGTCCAATATCGTCTTTGGATATCCAACCGGATGCTGTTCAGCAGTCAGTTGGATTTGACATGGTGGTTGCATAGTCGTTGATGATAGCTGCGCGTCAGTTTGCAGATATTAGCAGCCTGATTCGAAATAGTAAGTAATTCCAGCCCTTTGGAAAATTTCTGAGTTTTCTGACTCGGTGCAAATTGATGGCGAGCCCAGAAACAGCTTCATGTTGCTCATATTTACTCGGCCAGTCCAGAATAGCATGTAGGTGGCTCCAACTTGACTCAGAATTGCAAATATGAATGGTTTTAAATCGGTGTAAAATTATCACATTTACACTAGTGGTGTCATAATTATGTATTTCTAAGTTCGCTAAGAAATCAACTGTTGTCCTGGCCTAAGAGAAGCACTTCTCTTATCATCCATAAAATATAGGTCATGGATATAATACATGTGTATCATGCATCATTATGTCATACAGTATTTATTTTAATCATGTACTTGCACATTATTCTTCGTTTCGTGCGTATGTAATGGATGTGCTTCATTTTATAAAAGGTCTTAATTACATGTCTAACTTTAATTGATATTTCTTTGCAACGCTTAATTAATACGATTATTCAAATTCTCAATATTTCAGGTTCTACAGCACAAGAGGCAGATATGGCGCCTTCGATAAATTTTACTTATTTTATGTGGGAGGACCACAATCTTATGGTTACAGAATCAATCGGCATCTTTCGGGCACCACATTGCAACGTCGGCGCTAAAGTTATTCCCTGCAGGCCACATTTCACTAGAATATCAGTACACCACCACGACGGGCGATGTCAGAGTCTGCTGTAGGACCGAGTTTATACATTTTATAGCTTCAGAGTACATTCAATCTCCAGTTTACCGTTATGTGATCACAGCATGGCCATCATGGCCAACGAAAACACCACTTCAGATGTATATGCGATATAAATGTTTACAGCATACCACCCTACAGAGAGTAGTTGTGGTTACAGAAAAGATTATTTCCGTATGCATGGATCAATTGAAATGCGTTCGGGGATGGCAACATGTGAACATTAAAGTACACGGCATGCTCCGATTGAACAGAATTCGTCTCTTTCCCTTGCACATGAGTGTTTCATCACACATTACTTTTAAGACATAATACTCTCCAAATGTCTAACAGCGATCAATGTCTTAGGAGTTTGTTGCAATTCTAATCAACAGGTGAAAAACAAATAAAAATAAAAAATAAATAGAAGTGTTTTGGATGTACAATATCGCATGCTTCTTTTATGCTTTACCGGTCTGAATAAACAAAAGGATACTAAAGTGGACAATGATAATATGTGTTTAAGTTTCAATGCAACAACAAAAGTTATAGAGTCATGAGTAACCGTTGCCCCCAATTCCTGTCGAGTTCTTGCACGCGTGATCGGTCTGACCCATCTAATTTTTAGTGGAACGAGGAACCAATATCTTTTTTTTTTTTGTTTTGGCTTGGGAAGTGAGAAATTGCTATCAAACATCTGGACTTCAGTGATTTGCTACAAAAGAGACGACCTTTTTTTTCTTTACGTAGTGCATGCAAAATTATATATTCAACGGCACGCTCAAAAACAATAAACATGTATGTGCATGTGTGTGTCTGTATAAAAATGTCAGCCCATGTTCAAGTTATAACAAATATATCAGCACGTGATGAACGTGCTACACGCAAGCTCATATCCAAAATATTTTACATCTATGATTTTGTTAACAGTATGGTCGCAGTTAACATCAATGACATCTTAGCATAGTATTGAACCTCCCGTAGCGTAAGAAAGCTCACTAACCACAATTCTCGCAACGTAACAAAAATCTATATCTTGTTACCGTTCAACTCATTAGTATATCATTCGTCTCAAGTTAAAATACATTTTCAGTGTGAATTTGTTCTGGACTGCCATTAAACGCATTCGAGAGGGGTTTTTTATTTTTAACATTTCCAGCGGAGAATCAATATGTAATTAGAAGTATGTGTGTTTCGATAGTCTAGAGTCGGATATTAATATCTGTTTGAAAGGGATACTATTTTACTATCAAAAGTGTAAATACATGTTCCAAGTTCTTGATAAAACACCGATAATGGTCCCATGAAGTACTCTTAGGAGTACTTGCAGTCAACCCCGCGTACAATTACATCACCCGACCCCTCAATACACGTATGTTAGAAGGTTATCTTCAAAATAAATGTACATATGCTATTTTATGTCAGAATTCTGCCACCTGCAGTAATAAGCTGAGCTTAAAATATAGGTCTCTTTTTGATAAAAGACTCGTTTGAAACAGATCGTCCTTTCAATTCAAAATAAAGCTTTCTTTCTCGTTAACAAAATAATTATAAATAAGTGTACACAATTTCAATTATAATATGATAAACAAACTCTCAGATCTCAATCAATCTAACATCTACAATAAGTTTTAATATCAAATTCAATGGCAAAAATATGGTCATTGGGCAAAAGACAATTGAGCTATGGGGTAAGATTCCTTCCCCATAAAGCATCCTTATTTGCTTTGTTTTTCGGGAAAGGCGCCTTGATATACAAATATACAGTAATTTATGATGTTGTAGTCTGTGTTTATCATATAAGAAACGTTATTATTGTATTGCATCATCAGGTACTTGTTCATTTACTTAGCTATCTTTTCTTATTCGTTTTAACAATTGTATGTACTCAAACCTTTCACGGTTTATGTAGATCCTAGACTTGACAAAATAAAACCCAAAACAAGCAAAATAAAAACAAACACATGAGTAGTGAAAGGGGTCACCCTACGGACAATGGGAATTAGCATTACAGGGACCCCTGGGTCACTCTACGGACAATGGAAATTTAACATGGCGAAAAATCGTGGGTCACTCTACGGACAAGGGGAATTTAACATGGGAATAAATCGTGGGTCACTCTACGGACAAGGGGAATTTAACATGGGGAATAGAGTTTGGGGTTGTTTTGGGACAAAGAGAATGGAACATGGGATTTTTTTTTAAATTTAAAAATTTAAAAAAGGGGTAGGCAATGGAAAGGCTATCTCTTTTCGAGAAATATGGCTGGCCCTGAAAAGGGCCTTTGGGTTTTCTTCTTCTAATTTCTTCTTTTCCTCCACCAACTTCTTATTTTATCTCCAACACTCTTTCTCTTCTTTTTTTTCTCCTTCTCTTCCTCCTCTTCTTCTTTCTTCCTCTTCTCATTTTCCTCTTCTTTTTCAATTTTTTTGTTCCATGTTCTTATTCTTATCTTTTCCTCTTCATCCTCCTTCTCCTCCTTTATTTCCTTCATCACACCACTAATCTTGTCCTTTGCTTTTCTTAAATTGTTAATTTCCATCTTTACACGATGGGGGACTATAGGAATAATGGTCTTCAACGAGTCTTATTAGCATCTGTTCCATTATTCCTAAGTTGTCTAAAACGTCTTGCAAGGTTTGTATTTTGTCCATTTGGTTTGACGCCATCTTCTTTGTATTCTTTGCAGAATGGTTTGAACAACTAATACTGTGGGTTCTTATACGAAAAGCGCGAACGTGAAGGAAAACATCCCCCTAAAACATAAAATGGATCTTACCTAGATCATGACCCAACAACGCGCGGACGTGAAGGAAAACATCCCCTACTTTTTTCATATAATATAACCCTAACTATACTCTTCACATACGCTAAGAAACCCATAATCTACTATTCACACAAACTTATTTCACCATTTACAAACACAAACACACACACTTCCACTATTAATAAAGAGTTAGTGTTTATATTCACACTACTCTACCTACACACATTGGCAAATTAATAGCTATTTCTTTTCTAGAGTATTGGGTAGCCCTGAAAAGGGCTGTTTTGTTTGGAACTTCATGGACACCTGGTTAATGGTGGCACCTTCCAGGCCTGGCGCCACATACACATCTTATCCCCCAGTTACTTTTTACCTTTTGGGGGGAGAGAGCAGAGGCAGGATATGTCGCTTCAGAATCCCAATTTTCACTCTCTGGGATTCTGAAATTTTTTCTTCTCTCCTTTTCCTCCTCCTCTTCTTTATATCTTCTCTCCTCCTCTTCTTTTTTTCTTCTTTCCTCCTCTCTTATCCTTCCCTCCTCGACAATGGCTTCAGCGGCCAGTTCATTTAATATGCGCCTGGCATATTCCAGATGCACATGAAGTTCCAACAGTTTCTCCAGTCTCGTGTTCATTTTTGGTGTTGATCAATCAACAAGGGTAGCTGGACTGCCGAACGAGTTTCAATTTATACTGAAAGCGCGAACGTGAAGGAAAACATCCCCTAAAAACATAAAATTCATCTTACCTAGATCATGACCAAACAACAACGCGCGGACCTAAAAGAAACACTCACTCACTTTTTTATGCTACCCATCACTATTCTAAAATTTTTATAAATCACTTCAATAGACTATCCACATACGCAAAGCAATCTAACCCAAAATATATACCTCTAACAGCCAAAAAAACTAACATCATTTTAATCTACTATCCACACCAACCTATTTTATCACTTACAAACACAATCACACAAACACACAAACACATACCCTCACATTTTTTAAGAAAGATTTACTGTTTATTTTCACACTACCTACACACTGGCAAATCGATCGTTATTTCTTTTCTAGAGTATTGGATAGCCCTGAAAAGGGCTGTTTTTTTTTGTTTTGCTATGGCATTCTTTTTTTAGTTTCTAAGAATGCGATGTCCTCTGAGGATAGACTTTCTGGCGATAGGTCTGCTTCTTCGGAAAGAGAAGAAGAATTCTTTGGTGTCGATACGACAATCGACAAAGCCTCTGTCAGCTTCAGGTTGCTGCTGTTGTTGCTGTTGTTGCTGCTGTTGCTGCTGTCTCTGAAGTCTGTACTTCTCTGTCCATTCTTCTTTCTCCCTGTTCATTTCTTCTCTGAAGAGCTCTTCTATCAGGTCTTCAGTGATTTTTAACATTCTCACATTCTCTATTTCTTCTGGCTTCGGTATCAGACTGTGTCTGACCCTATGCAAATTCACGTAGGCTTCGTTGAGCTTAGCTAGTTTGGAGCACATCTTCTTAGGAGGATGAGTCGACAATGGATGGCTAGACTGGGAACAACCCGGTTCTTAAAGTTAAAGCGCGGACGTGAAGGAAAACATCCCCCACACGGTTTTCGAGCCGCAACGTTCATGAGAGGGATAGTAAGAAATGAAAGAGCATCAATCCAACAGTCTTATAGCTAAACAAACCACAAAGGCATTTTTTTTCAAAACACAACATTTTTTATTCAAAAATCACTTAACACTAACTAACAACAACTCTAACAATAATCCAACATGATAACATCAAACAATTTTTTTCAAATCACAAACATTTTTTTCTTCAATTACTAACTACTTTGAACAGGGGTGACAACTTTGTGAATTAAATTGTGATTTCCACTGTTGGAAATCATTAGGCCATTGATGGACACTACGTTTCCTAGCTTGAGACAAAAGATAAGCATAATGGTCACAAAACCATCGATCTACTTTCACATCGTTTCTAGCAGAAGAACGAGGATCGAAATGAGTCACTAAATGTTCTAAGGAATAGCCCAGGCTGCGATGATGCAGAAAATACACACAGTACTGTCCACACACCAAGGAATCTGTGCCTTGTAATTTCACATTATTGAATCGGGTGGTTTGAGCATTTCTTCTCATAAAGTCAATGATATCGTCTTCCAAAGGCGGCAATCCATACGAATCGAAATATTCCACACATCCTTCTTGAGGAAAGTAGACGGCTACCCAGTGGGTTCCTGGGAGATGACTGTCGTCCGTGTTGATCACGTAAGCTTGATGGTCTTTAGGTTTGCGATGAGGGAGTTCATCTTTAGCACAGACGACAGGATTCCAAGAAGACGTATACGAACTGTGGTTCAAAAGGTAATAAAGTTCCCAGGTATCCATTGTTTTGTGTTTTTTCTTCACAGGTAATAATAATTCGTCAATTCGATCCTGACTTTTTGCTTGAAAATGTCTGACGAATAAACGGTTATTCGTTCTGTTTTCTCACTCTGATTCAGGAGAGCTTCGATACGATGGATCTCTTGAGTGGTTAATGCTGGACAAGAATGTTCACGCAAGTCTTTATACCACTGGTGCAACACGTCTTTGTTCGAGATGAGACTCCAAGCTTCGTCCAGATACTCGTCCAATTTTTCTTCTTGACTTAACATTAGGCATTTATCGTGTTGAATTTGACTGGGATGATCGTTTTGACATCCATAGCAATTTTTCTTGATCAATTCCGTTATTTTGTCGACCAAGTGTTTGGCAAAACAGGAGACTAAATGGGCTTCTTGTTCTGGCCATCTCGATTTCATCATGATCACTTCTTCTTCCACAGTCTCCTCACATTTCATCTCCAAAGTTTCTCCACTAGGTAAAGAGGGATAACAGTCTTCCATGGCTTTCTAATAATCTAGAATGACTTCTCTCAAACTGTTGATTTCTATGGTATTATCGAATTCGGCATACAGGATGACGTTCACTGTCTGTTTCAGTTGTGCTCCAAACTGAAGTTCCACACGAATCTGGCCAGATTTTATAGGGTGGAAATGTCCCTCGTCGCTGCCTTGGTCTGGAGTAAAATCAAACGCCCACAAAGTATAGCCTTCTGCATATTCTTTGTAATCAATGCCGTGACTGGTGTTGGTTCCTAACTGGCCGGTGGCTTCGTACAGGGACAAGTACGATCTCAAGTAATTGTTGTTGGTAAAGTCAGTTTCGAAAGGTCGGGTACACAAGGTCTTGCCATCGCGACTGACTTCGATTTTCTTCACGTCGAAGTGTTGAAAGTTGAAAGGATTTTCAGGGAAGGCTCCGTTGAAGGCTGCATTCGAGACCATACCAAGGATCAAACGTTTGGGTAACTGTCCTTGGAACAGATGATCTTCGGTTATGGATTGCAGTCCAGCAGAAATGGTGAACGTTTTCACTTCCACACGTCGTATGGGATACTTGGCGGTCGTTCTGCTCAACGTCTGACTGATTTCGTTTCCCACTTTAGGTAACACTTCCACGCGTCGTACGTAGAGTCTGGCCTGTTCGATTTGGCTTTTAGGATTGCCACCCTTAGTAGCAGTTTCATCAGCCAACAAATGGAAAGTGGCACTGCTGCGATTCAGTCTCAGGCGCACATTGACGCCGTTCAGCAAATATTTCTCTTGCAACCACATGTCCAAATGCAAACGACCCATCAGTTCTAAACTCTTTTTGCCTGTGATTCTGTCTCGTCTTGCCACAAAGCCGTCATTGTCACCTGCGTCAGCTATCTTAAACTTGCCCGCTTCGTCATCTACCCACAGCACACAGGCATTGAGATGACTTGTCTTGGCATCTGGTCCGTACGTCAAGAGATTTTCCAGGTAGGCACGGTAAGGGTAAGTATCCATGCTGCTGCTGACCAGTTTGTTGTTCAAGTACAAGTCCACTGAGCTGAACAAGGAATGCATGAAATTGTTGACGGGAGCTATAATCTCAGTGTCTTCTACTCCACCATCATCCTTATCTAGAACTTGGACTTTCAAGTACAAGTAACTGCTATTCAGATCGATGTAATCTTCGGGCTGTCCTTTGATTTCAAACTCGATGGGAGCTGAGGCTGTCAATGAGGAGACGGGATGAAATTCCACCCATTGGGATTCTTGCATCGTCATCATGGTGGGGGGCATGGCAAACAGATCCAGTTCCGTCTTGGAACAGGCGCAAGACTCTCGGTGCATCATTTTTTGTTGTTGCTGTGCCTCAATAATCGAAAACGTCTAAGTCTCGAACGGTTCTTCTTTTTTTGGCCTTTCTCGCTTGAAGTCTGGTGAAAGGGTGTTTTCTTCTTCGTCGTCTCTTTCTGCCTTGTCCTTGCTGAATGCTTGACTCGGTAGCGTGCAGGGCATTTATAGGTGTGTCTCGTCGGCCTAAAATGTCTTTGCCCGTTTGCAGCAAGACATTTTTGCCTGCCCTCATGAAGGCTTCTTTAGGGTTTTGTTTGTCGATGATGACATTTTGGAGAAATTCTTTGCCTTGTGTCAGTGCCGCATCTTTCAAGGCGTGCAATCCTCGTGTCACCATCGGTTTCAAGACTGGAGCCACCGAACGAAAGGCCGATTTTAACATGTCTCCTAAACCGTGTCCTCGCTGTCGAGCAACCCCTCGGTACACTGGATACATGACTTACTTACTTACGAGTCGTGAGAGAACCGTTTTCGAAAATGGAGTTTCACCGTGACTTTTCCTTTGGTGAATGGAATATTTTGTCCCAAATCTCCTTTTATAGTAATGTTGACCGTGTCCAAATACGACTTGCTGACCGGCAAATAGTGAGGATGGACAAATTCGCGGTGGACGTGGTAAGTGTTTCCACCTTCCTCGTCAGCGATTGTGGCAGAGTCCACTTTGAAAGGAATGACACGCAGTAACGGCACGGAGGTGTGTCCCACCACGTTGTATTCCACCACATCGGAATACACAAAGATCAAATTCAGTCCTTGGTTCAGTTCTACCGGGGTATGAAAATACTGGCTAAAAGACTCGTTGCTGTAAATGACGGTTTTTTGTTTTAGTGTTTGTTCTACTTTCTTCCTCATCTTTACGTTACCACCCAACATGTCAAACAATTCATCACAGAAATAGAAACCCAAGATTTTTTCATCAGGAAATTTCATCAGGAAGCGACAAGCTGTTTTGTGGTATTCCAGGGTGACAGCTTTGGACTTGAAAGTCTTAAAAGCTTCCCCAAACACGCCATTAAACTTGGAGGCTATGGCGCTGACCAAATGTTGACCACTAAAATAATAGCCTGAGGGAATGAACAACTCATAGTCGGTCCAATTTGGATTGACTTTGTTTTTTGTTTTATGGGGATATTTGTTATTGTCATTCATCCACTTTTGCAATGGTTCGTCATAAACTTCCACCGTAAATTTACTTTGATCGTCAATGACATTGAGGACTTGGGTCGGGTGAATCATTTCTACCAAAGCCACTTCCCAATGGGCTTCGTGATCTAAGGGGATGGCCTGAGGTAATTTGGCCGTGTAACAGCACAACGTGTTGTTGGGAAACACCTCCATGGAACTGTCACTGGGTAAGGTTAAGTAAAATTGGTTTTGGTGACTCATAATTCCAGAGTTCTGTGGCTGTCCGAGGGGATATTACTGGACGTCAGAGGCGTATCTCCGCCCAAAATGGGGTTCTGGTTGTGGTTGTTGGAGTGGTGACTGGCACTGGCACTGGACACAACGTTCCCGTTCGAGGAGAATTTCAGGGAGGGATTGGGAAGCAGGTAACCGATGCAACTGCTCAATAAAATGGTCCACAATTGTTTGTCTCCTTGTTGCAAACTCAAATTGGCGATGGCTGCCCCGATGACACAATACACCACGAAGATTTGGCAGAAAAAGACGATTTGCGTTTTAGGCACACGTTCTCCACACCACACCCACAAGGGTTGTTTTTGTAAATCTTGCACAGAAGAACTAGGGGAAGAAGGACTGGTCGACGTAGCTGCGTCTGATGTGTGAAAGGGCATGATGGTCACTTCTTCTTTTTATAGTCGATGACTTGCGAAGCGTCGATCCAAGAATCGAAACTGGGTGGATATCCTTTCCAACGTACTTTGACTTCTTTGACACGTCGTTTGCCCACTTTACGGGTTCTGCGTTCGAGAATGCTTTCGATGTCGTACACGTCGTCTTCTTTTTTGGTGACACGTTGTAACTCGGGCAAATAAAACGTTCCTTTGAGTACTTCTCCGTTCATGTCTTCCAATTTATAGACGGCAGGATGACGGCCATGTACTCGGCCAGTGACGCGAAACAGTTCGGTCGTCCAGTTAGGTAAGTAACCTTTGTCGAAAGTGCGTTTGGTTTTGCCAATGCGCACCCAATCTCCTACGGTCAACTCTCCACTTTTCTTGGGGACAGCCCTCGTCGGGGACGTACCGAACAGGCGCTCGAACACCAGCACTTCGTTGTCGGGAGTCACGTCTTGCGGGGCACGTCCGATGCTTCGATGGTAAGATTGGTTGTACGCTTGCACCAGGTGCGGTAAGATGTCGATGTACTTCAGAGTGTGGTGATGCGTAAAATATTTCCACATGCGTTCTTTCAAAGTGCGTTGAAAACGTTCCACGATGCTGGCTTTGGTTTCGGGATTCTCGGTGGTAAAAAAATGAATGTCACGTTTCTTTAATTCTTTTTGGAAAGCTTGGTTCAAAAATTCGGTGCCTTTGTCCGTTTGCCATCGAAGAGGGCGACGACCGCTTTGTTTCAACACCCGTTGCAGGGCTCGCACTAACTCGCTGCTCGATTTGGAAGTCAAGGGCACGACCCAGGCAAATTTGGAAAAGACGTCGATGACACAAAACAAATATTTGTAACCACGATTGTAGCTGGCCAAATGAGAGACATCGGCTAAATCGGCTTGCCATTGATGATCGATGCCTTCCACTCGGGTGCGACTTCTGGCAAACTTGCGTCGAATGGGTTTGTGTAAAGTGTAGGTAGCTAGTTCTTGTAACCATCGTTGCACTTGAGGTAAACGGAGACTTTTCAGTCGCGTTTTGGCAGCACGATACAATTTTTGAACTCCTGCGTAACCTGCAGGATGCGAGGGATCGTAGCAAATGCTGGCTAAGACTTTTTCCATTTTTTGTGTTGATTGGTGTCTTAATAAGGTACCCACTCTTGGAAGAGGCTACTCTTTTTCTCTTGGGGTATTTTCTTGGATTGCAAGGCTTTGCGTGTGCGGCCAGCAATAGGCGTCGAAGAGGAGGAGGATGTCTGAGCGGGGGATATCGGTTCTTGTTTCACTTCTGTCTTCACTTCTGTCTTCACTTTCTTTTTCTCTTGTGAGGAAGAAGGGGTGGCCATCATCTTTTTAATCCATCCAATTCTGGAGGTAGGTGGTGTTGTTAACTTGCGTACTTTTTCTGGTGGAGTTTGAAACCCTTCTTCTTCTTCTTCTTTTCCTTTTTCTGTCTTGATCACGGGTACTGGTGGTACTGGTACTGGTGGTACTGGTACTGGTGATGGTGCTGGACTTTTCATCAAGGTCTTAAAATCTTTCAGAGTGGGTAGAGCTGTTTCGTCTAAAGCTTTCTGGTGAAAGAGTTGCAGTCGTTGCAAGAGTTGATCGTACTTTTGCGATTTTTCTGTTTGGGACAAATCTTGGCGATCCATCAAGGACTGCAGTTCGTGCTGTAACTGGGACATCTCGCTCAAATTGGGATTGGGAGGTAAATGCGGGGTGCGTTGTTCTTGCCACCGATGGTATTCCATCCATCGTTTGTAAGGCACTAAAGCTAGTTTTCGTCCTTCCATGGGGTTGTCAGGGGTGAATTCTGAGATCTTGGGACTTCCGAAGGCCTTTTTATCTTGCTCCCACCAGTCCTCCCAACATGGTTCCCAAGACTCCTTTCAGTATGGGGCCTAACAAGAGAGGTAAAATGCCTCCACGTTGGACCAACATCTTCTTTTTTTGACGAATGGGAATTTTCTTTTGAACCATTTTCCGAAGAACGTGACGATGTTTGCCTAAGCATTGTTTCTGGTGTTTGGACAAAGGGATCGTGCCTTTCAAAACGTTCAAACAACATTCGCACACGGTATCGATGACCTCTTTGGAGGCCGTTTGAATGAGTTTTTTTCGTAGGGGTGGAGAAGCTTTGGACAGGACAGATAACAGGTCCCCATGTTTGGCTAAACGTGGTGGTAGTCCTTTCCTTTTCTTTCCTTGGGGTTTTCTGGAGGGTGACATCTTTGAGTCTTTAGGAGCAGCTAAAAACACTGATACCCTACTCGGTCACATGTCTTTTTTATACTGGAACGCGTCGCCACTGATTGTCTTTACGTTTTATCAGTTTGAGGACAGGCATGACACGTCGTGCAGGGGTACGTAACGGACTAAATCGAGCCAGTTCTTGCTTGGACAAATCCAGTAAACTTTGTAACATGCCCGATCTTTCATGGACTTTGATTTTGGGAGAAGGTACTTTGTGAGCAGCAGCCACTGCCGCTAAATTGGAAGGTCCTGCCACTGGGGAAGTTCTTTTGGGGGTCATCAACGGAGAAGTTCTTGGTGTAATCAACGTCTCCAAGTACTCTTCAGTTCCTGGTGACATCAACGGAGAAGTGGACAAACGTGAGGCTGCCGGAGACGCTGTGGCAGGTCGTGGTTTGCGAGTGTAAGGTTGCGTCCTGGCCGAAGTGCCTCTCTTGCGACTAGTTTTCTTCTTCTGTGGACTTTTCTTTTTCTGAGGACTTTTTCTCTGTTTCTTTTTCTGGGGACTTCTTTTCTTTTTCCGGGGTGGTGGTGTCTGGTAAGAGGAGGGTCCTGCCACTGGAGAAGTTATTCTTCTTGGGGACTTGGTCTTTTTCTTTTTCTTCTTGGGGCTTCGTTGAACTTTTGTCTTGGGGATAACTTTGGGGGCATTAGGATCCCATGTTAAGAGTGAGCGAATGATGACCCCTCCTAGAGTACCCTCCCTCCAGGTTTCAAAATGATTTGTTTTTTGGTTTGAGTGTCGATGCGGGGATCGGCCAGTTGAACCAAAGCGACTTTGTTTCGATCGAAAAAGCGTTGGGTTTGATGAGGAATCTGAATGATTCCTTGGAGTAATTGACGTGCCGTCACCGTGAACCATCGTAAGACTTCTTTGAGACTAGCTTCTAAGACACGGGCTCGTGTTTGTGGATCTTTTTCTCGACTGATGCCATACAAGGCACGAATCAATTTGACGGGAAGATGCGACTGAAGGGACGTCATGTTGACGTTGTGTGAGACAGACGAAAAAGGGTCTGAGGTTTTTATAGATTTTTTTTCATGGGGAGTGAAATGAAGTCGAGGACGGAGACGTGTACAGGACAGGCCCTCCGTCTTGGCACCAGTGGTGAAACAAGTGGGTACGAAATCGCAAATCCTCGGGGGTCGTAGGTTTCAAATCGACGAGTAAATAGGCGTGTGGCGTTTGAGTGGCATCGTCGTATTCCTGAGTCAGCCAAGGCGTTCCTAACTGTTTGGCTAAGACTTGCACTTGCGATTTATCTCGAGGGCTTTTAAACAAGACCACGTAATGCGCATTGAGACTGATGGTACGATGGGCTTTACTTTGTTGAAACAAATTTTGGGTGATGTAAACGACACTGGCATTACGGTGATGCCCTTTGCGCGTGAACCACAATTTAATTTCTTCTTCGTCTTCTCCTAACATGTCGTCGAAAATGACCAAATGGGTTAGACGGGAGTCAGAGACGATGCCATCGTCTTCTTTAGGAATGCCTTCCACAAACACGATGGAATCGCCTTGACTTTCTCGCAAGAGGCTGTACGCCGATTGCCACTCTTTGTAACACCACACGATCCGTTGAGGGGGTCGATCGATCAAATGATGTTTATGTTCGATCAAACGTTTGACGAATTCGGTTTTGCCTGAACCGCTAGGTCCAGCAATGAGCATGTTAAAGGGATGGCGAAGATACAAAGCCTCCCAACTGGCACGATCTAAGTGTTCGTCGATGACTTTGAAAGTAGAGGAAGAGGGAGCAGAGACAGCAGAGGTAGCCATGGTGTGAGAAATGTCACTTGTGACACGAAAAACAAACAAGACAAGAGTTTATATACTTTTTTTCAGAACACGTTTATTGAATGTTTCAAATATGAATACGAAAGTCAAAAATACATAAAAGCCAAAGGCTTAAGTACAAGGATAAAAGGCACATGATAACGATGAACGTGGAATAAACACAAGTGTCTGTACAACAACCACATGTTTTGGGTAATGTTCTAACCAGTTCAACAGGGGGTAAGGTCACACAAGTGTCCTCCCGAAAGGGTCTTTCAGGTCTGTCCACGACAGTCCTGTCCTGGGTGACGGGTTCTTCTGGCACCGTCACTAACACGGGTTGAAAAGTAACTTTTTTCCTTGAACAACTCTCGTGCATACTGGGCCACTTCTTGGGTCCAAGCCTCAAAATCCCATTCTTTCCAGGCACGGACATCTGTCCAATGGGGATGTAAGTCACAAGCTACACACACATCGTCATACACGTCTTGGGTAGCTAAAAGTTGACGAATCTTTTTTTCCTGTTGAGGTCGAGAAGTATCCAGATGAAATCGCAAGGCTTTGAGCAAAAGGAGTTTTTCGTGACCATTTAAGGCCATGGAGGTGGTAAATACTGATCGTAAAGAGTCCACAAAGAATCGGCTGGTAAACGAAATCCCAGAAAACAAGTCACTAAAACACACACCACTTGTCGTCCCAAATTGAATGGATAAAATTCTTGTAATAATTGATGGTAATGATCCACGGTTTGAATATGGTCATTGAGTTCCTTCCACGGAATCTGTTGGATGACATACGACATAAGTCGTGGCATAGCAGCCTGTTTTTATAGTCTCTTTGTTTCGAAAAGAATACACGTACTTTCTAGCCAGTGATCTTCGTTCTCCAGTTGGGAATGTAAATCTTGCATACTGTAACCGAAACGTCAGAGTTCGATTAGAAGTTTCCTCTTCCGCTAAGTAGATTCCACGTAAAATATGTCGGTAATCCTTTACCTCGTCTTCCTCAATGGGTTGCTCTAGGTGAATCTCGAAGTAACCAAAATGATCAACACGTGAATCATCGGGGGCCTGGAAGTATTGAACAAGGTCTGACCACTGAAACAATTTCTGACGAATCAGTTCTCTTATACCATTCAGGTACCAGTGGTTAAAAATCTGGTGACGTAACGGATGCAATTGTTCTTTACGTTTCACTTGTATTTTCACCAGCTCTCGGTAAATGCGTTCTCTCAACTCCACAGGCAAGCCCAAAATGTACTCTTGTAAAGCATCCATAAGTATATACACTGTTTTTGGAATCGTTGGGTGGTGACCAATAGCCTCGTTTAACTTTGTGTCTAATGTAATATCCACTCATAATCAGTCTTCTTGTACTTTGGAACAGAGCATAATTTAAAAACGGATGAATCACTTTGAGTTTGCGTTTCACTTGTATTTTGATCAGTTCTCGGTAAATGCGTTCTCTCAACTCCACAGGCAAAGCACGAATGTTCTCTAGCAAAGTATCCATGAATAGGTCATACTAATTCCTCTTTGGTCTGACACAAGAAATGTACTCTTTGCACAAACATGGTTTCACTTCAGTGTCGAATTTAAATCGTTGAGTCACTAATCTACACATTACAATTCGTTCAGAAGTTTCCTCTTTCACCAAGTTGACATTGTGTTTAAGATGTTGGTAATTCGTTAACTCTTCCTCTGGAATTCGATGCAGTACGTTTACAATGATGTAACTACAATCGTCCATACCAAACCAATCCTTTTTTAAAACTAGAGGATCGTTGATCAATGTCTGTCCGATGGAACACTTTCAATTGAATCAATCCTTGTATAGCCTTCAGGTACCAGTGGTTCAAACACCGGTGACGTAACGGATGCAATTGTTCTTTACGTTTCACTTGTATTTTGACCAGCTCTCGGTAAATGCGTTCTCTCAACTCCACAGGCAAAGCACGAATGTTCTCTTGTAAAGTATCCATGAACAAATTATTATGGTAAGAAGTTACTTCAATGTCTCGGTCCCACTAAGGGTAAGTAATGACAATTCGGTGACCATCGAGCATGTTCAACGTAGGCCGAATCTTGCGGTTCCCAGTGGTGAAGTGACACACCGCAACTGAAGCACTTGACTTTATCTCCTTCGCCCAAGTAGAAAAATCCGGCTCTGGCTAATTCTTCGGGGGTCGGTCCTCCCAGATACTTTGGCCATTTTCCTTTGAACGATTGAAGACGATTTTCAAAGTCGCAGTATTCCGACAAACGCACAGGAAACGAATATTCGTCTTTCACAGGTTCGTTTCGATGAGGGTTGGGTGACAGGAACAGGAGTTTGCTCAGGGCTGGATGACATCCATAGGGGGGTAGACGTGAAGGTGAACATTCCCCTTTAAAACGAAACCCAGTAAAATGTCCAAGAGGACGAGCAGCATCGCTTTCGCACCCCACAGGTTTGACACGCACAGCATCACTTTCCATGATAGGGGTAGGGGCACTAAAGTTCCCATGATGCTTTACGGCATCGCTCAGGTCACAACGTACAGCATCGGTCCCATCGCAAGGCTCACAATCGCACTCGTCTGCAAACTCCGTTACGCAATTACAATGGTAACCACATGGACAATCGCAGTTTCCTTCCGGACATTTTCCGTCGCAATGCCTGGGTCTTATCCATCCAGTATTAGTCACACTAGAGAAAGATACAGCTTTTTTACAATCCCCAAACTGGAACGATGTCTCTTTCAAAGTATTCATCTTGTTCGCTCGGTCTTGGTAGTCACAATGAACTATCGATCTTGCCTAGGGTTCCTTTTTTATATACAGACCAATACCGACGTGACCGTACGGTAAGGTGAAATGATTGGGAAGTCTCACTCGCTTCTGGTACACGATTTGATAGACTTTTTCCAAGGGTCGACTGACGATGTGGTGAGTGGGTAAACGTACAATCTTGTTCGGTTGGTAAGTGGTCACTTTAAAGTTTCCATCCTCTCCCGATTGCAAGGCTTCTTTCAATACCCCAAAGTTGACCACACGACTGGTACGATAATTCAGAGTCAGTCCTTTCACTTTGCACGTCGTGTGCACTTCTCCTTGTTTGTCACGGTATTCGTAGCCGTAATTTTTTGGACCGCCACTGACAAAACTTAGAATCTTGTCGTCGGGATGCTCGTCTGTCCAGGCTCCTAAACGGTCTCCTTCGATGTTAGGGTGATGTTGAATCGGGTGATGGATGTAAATGCAACTGTCCGTGTCAAAGTACAGGACGCGTTCTTCTAACAGTTCTAAAGCTTCGTACAATTTTAAGCGAGCATGGGCTGTCACGTAAGCCGCAATGATGACATTTCCAAAAGGGTCGTCTTGTACAAAGTCCAGATCTTCTTCGTAATTGACCAAGATCAAATTCTCTCGAACGACGTCCACGTGTTTCATGTATTTGGTTTTGTCGTGAATCATCTGGAAGTAGCGGGAAGGTTCTGTCAAATATTCCGTCTTCGGTAAACACGGTCGTTGTGCCATTTTACCCCGCAAGCAATTTAACATCACTTTGGCAAACGATCTCCTGCCTTCGTTTTTCTCGATGTGGTCTAAAGTGATGCCTTCTTGTTCGTAGTATTTCTCTTTGAATTGTATTTGGTCTTCGGGAGTGTGACACCAGGAAGGATAGCCGCTGGCTTCTTGTTTCAGTTTCAAAAAGGCATCCACGTAGTCTGCAAAAATGCCTTTCTGACTGGGATCACCCTTGTGGTACTGTTGTGTCTTGGGAAAGTGGCAAATTTCGTACACTTCTAACAGTTGGTATCCCATGTCCAGAGCTTTGAACAATTCTACGCTGACCCAGGTTCCCGTCAAGGCCCGTTCTTCCTGGCTGTGCTGACAAGGCTGGTCTTGGTTGCACGTTTCGGCACAAGTACGGCACAAGGGAAACATCATTTTGCCTTGACAATGGTGAGGTAAGACGGGATGGTATAGGTTCGTGGGAGGCAAAACTTTGCACTTGATCAAGCCTTCGTATTGTCGAATGTTTTTCAGGTCGATGTGTTCCGTCAGCAATTGCGGGTGCCCTACAGGAAAGCGACAATATTTGCACACGTAGGGATACAGCGAACACACGTCCAAGTATTTGATTTCTTCTCCTTTCTCTTCGTCGGCTTGGTACAGCAAACAGGTGGCATTGGTCCTTCCTCCGTACAAACTATCCCTCGGGTTCAGCGGGTCCATGAACTGGTAACTTTCCACGAGACGTTTAAACTCGGGATCGGTTTTCATACGGTGATCGTACTCGTGTTCCCACATTTCCACCACTTGGTATCCTTGCTGTTCTAACTTTAGGCGACGCTGACAAGTGTCCTGGTACAAGTCTTCCATGGTTCGTTGCAAAAACTGATTTTTAGTGCCACGGTCAGGGTAACAAACAGGACATCCGTGAAATAAGCAACCGTTAAACTCGTACACGATCTTGGGGTTTTCTAAGTCCCAGCCATCGACCGAATACGTTCCGATGGTCTTTTCGCCCCCTCCGTTGCGAGCATGCTGAATCCACTTGTCTTCCTTGTCGCACAAGTAATGTAACCAACGTAGGGCTTTGACCGAGTATTGACGTTTGACAAAGTGGGTCGTATGAGGACTGATGACAGCCACGGTCTTTTCAGGCATGAATCGTTGTCGATACACTAAGGAACACGCTTTGGCAATGGTGCAAGCTTCTTTCAAAGGATCGACCCCTCCGTGTTCCATGAACAGTTCTCGAAATTTTCCACAGCAAGGCCGTAAAATGTCCACGTCGGAACGACAATACTTTAGCATTTCTTCCTGAAAGTCGAAAGGGTCCGAGGCGTGAATCTGGTACCAAGCGTAGAAAGCTTCTCGTTGTTCGGTACGCATGTTGTCGGGGTCGTAATAGTGAGCCTCAGGCAAATGGGGTAGAACGGCGTGTTGATTGGCTTCCGTATTGAAAAAGTGTGGAAAGTACCCTTTAGCCATTTCTGTCATTCCAAACGTTTTAGGCATTCGACTCAAAGGCATGGCCAAGTAACTCATCGAATCTTTAAACTGCACTTGTCCCACTTGCATGAAAATGATTTTGGCTCCGTTCAAAGTCACTTTAGGACGTTAGGTACGTTGTTCCGTATAGTATATGAGAAGAAACTGTCCATCGTATCCGGAGAAATTGTGAGCCATCACTGTGGCATGGCGATGACAATCTCCGTAACGTTCGATGTCCTCTTGGCTCCACGTCTTGTCGACGGGGTCTAAGACCCATTGGGCAAAATCGGCTAACGTGTTTGGTCCCCGAAAGATTTTTTCACGCCCTCCGGGAATCTTGCTACAGTGAGGGCAATGACTGAAGATAGGTTCTTGAATGCACTTCTCGCACGCTCGATGAGCCACGCAAAAATTAGGAATGTGAATGCCGGTCTCTTGCATGCATTCGAAATCGAAAAAGATGAAATTGCCTTTCTTCTTGTGACCGTCCTCTTTCTCTGGTGGGGGTTGGTATTTTTGCACGTAACATTGGTGTTCCAAGTCCACGATGTGGTGACAAATGTGACATTTTTTCTTTCCTGAACATACGTGTGCCTTGGTATTATTGGTACGTATGACTTGTTCACACGTAGGGCACAATCTCAGCAGTTGACAAGCGCATTTCTTCTGTGAACCTTGCGTTTTCAGATGTTGTTGGTAACAGGTAGGGCTGACAAACGTGCGCAGACAAGTGGAACAAGGCACTGGTTCTTCGCTCAGACAGGGTGGAGAGGCCAAACATCCTGAGCATTTCCATCCACAATGTTTGTGTTGCTCTCGATTATTATAACCATAGTCACATTTCTCACAATAATAAACATATCTCAGGAATCCAGTGATACTGGTAATCGTATCGAAATGGTCATCGTGATGATAAAGGTGAATGTATTTTCCGTCCTTAAAATCTTGGCCTCGAAACAACAGAGGTCCGCGCACTTCTTGAGGGTGCACTTTCAAGGTTTATCGTGGAGCTAGGGCATCTTGCATTTTTTGCATCTCAGGAATGCAACAGGGTGTGTCTTTGGGCAGTCCGGCTTGTTGTAACAGGAGTTCTGCTTCGTTTCGTTGTTTGGCTCGGTCGGAACGTTGAATAGTGTCCCAGGTTCTTTTCCATTCTACCGTGTCGTTCTTGTTGGCATAGGTTCGTCCCACCACGATGGCACGGGCTAAACACATCTGGTCATGAGGGTTGTTAATTCGGACGAGACTCGTTTTGGTGTTGCGAAGGTCGTCCACCAATAACATCTTTTTGCGTCCTGTCCCTTGAGGAGGAGAGACGTGGGTCATGTCCAGTGTGGCTTTACCATCGGTGATGTCAAACTTGTCCATGACTTTGGAAGCAGTCAATTCTGCAGGGGTGCTAAACTCGATCCAAACAGGGGATTTCAAACCGTCGTGTTGTATGGAAAGTCTCAAGCGATCGTCTTCTTTGGGTTGACATTGTCGCTTGAGTGCAGTGAGCAAAGAATCCCACACCTCGGTGATGAACACTTCTGCTTTCTCTAACGGCACTTCAGCCTTGAAATCTTTAAACTTCACCGTGTATTTGTAAGCCGTGGTTCTAAATTTTCTAGAGGAGCGCTTTTCCGTCTCTCGAATGGAATAGTACTTTTCAGGGTTGACTAAGGGTGGTGAACTTGGTTTAGAGGGTTGGGATTCTGGTTCACTCATGTCCTCTTCAAAATCACTGGCATGAATTTGTGCCAAGATTTCAGCCCTGGTTCGAGGCGATAGATCACGTTTCTGCCTCTTACTTTCTTCTTCTTTTTTCTTCTCGAATGAATGGGATCGTTTCATCTTGAAAGCAAAAAGTCAAATGACTCAAGTTCAAACACCATAAACTACTTTATAGTCATGGCAGACCAGCGTATATAAAAGGGTGTGTGTCTTGTCCTTTCACTATTCATTTCACTCTCAAGCCGAGCACAACGATGGAAGAGACTAACCAGATGGAACGTTTCGTCAGAGCTTTGCGAGGGGTCATTAGAAAATTCTCTTCAGACCAGCCTACGGACTACTCTCCTTCCTTTAGAGATAAAAGTCAAGATACTTGCTATATCTGTCAGAAGAAAGGGCATTGGTCTTCAGAATGTCCAGACCGTCAAAAAAGAAAAAAAACAGGGGATAAAAAAGACAAAAGTCAAGGTACCTGTTATTATTGTCAAGAAAAAGGACATTGGTCTCCAGATTGCCCAAAAAAGAAACAAGAGGAGTCAGAAGAAAAGAGGAATTCTTCAGAAGAAGAGAGGGATTCTTCGGAGGAAGAGAGGGATTCTTCTGAGGAAGAAAGAAGACAGGTGAAGAAAAAGAAACAGGAGAAAAAAAGAAGAAGGGAAGAAAGAGAGGAGGAAGAAGAAGAGGAAAAGAGTGTGACGGTGAAGAAATTCAAAAAACAGAGAGACTAAACAAGGAGAAAAGAAGAAATCAATGAACTTTTTATTAAAGTGTTGTGATGTGAATTGTGAATTGGATTGTAAAAAATGGAGAAAAGAATAAATGAATGATATAAGGTAAGAGTCTTTGAGTTTTGATTTTAAAATAAGAAGCTACACTCACGCACTCATACACAGACACGTACTATAAGGGTAAAATGGGTGAGGTTTTTTTTGAGTTATTGGCAAATTGAAATTGTATTTCTTTTCGAGAAATGTGGGTGGCCCTGAAAAGGGCCTTTTTTTCTTTATGGTGCAGGGGTGAGTTTAAGCAATCAATTTTAACTGCCTTAAGCCTTTGCCACGGCCAAGGCCTACTTCTGGACTGCGTAATGATGATAATGATTGGGTTGAAATCACTAAGGGTGGTACGGTAGGCTTAGTCACAGGGTTGACATGTTTGGCTCGGGAAGGTCGTATTCTCTTCGGTCGTGATAAAGAAGTCTGATACATTTGTTTCAGACTTCTTAACTCCGCTAAAATGTCCAACAGTACCGTGACCGTTTGATTTTCACCCTCTTGTTTCTTTGCTGCTACTTCTTCTTGCTGTTGTTTTTTTCTTACCTCTTCTTCTTGTTGCTGTTGCTGTAGGAGAAAAGCCTGTTCCGCTTCCTTTTGTCGTTGTATAAATTTCTCCAATTCTTCTTTCTGTCTCTGTCTAAAATTCTCCACTTGCGGTAATGAAGAAGGTAACGAAGGTTCCGGAACAAATTCTTGCGAGGAGAGAAAATCCACAAAATCCCAATTCACCTCTTCTGAAAGTAAGTCCGAGTTCCCTTGGGCAGTCTCCCCTGCTGGTGCACCCCACTGGATCGTTTTCTGAGTTTCCGTCATGTTGAATCACTATCGCATAGATTGACTGCACACAAGCGCTAGCGAATCTATATTGACTACGTGACGTCACAGACTGCTCTCTTCGGATTGGATGCGGGCTGACTGAATTCTGTAACGCGTGTTCGGATTGGTGAATCAACTCAATCCGTTTCAATCCTTTCTGTCCCTATAAATAAGCGCAGTTCACTGCATTGATTCACCTATTCTCGGAGCCTCAACATGTGGACCGACGTTGAATCTTCAACCCTTGTGTCAACAATGATGTTCAGGACGGACATGCTCATGTATGTCCGATCCAAGTGGACCGTTGTCTACAGGACCAACAGCAGTCTGTGGATAAGAAGAGTCTATATAGAGAGACAAGGTTGCCTCAAGAGGACTCTGATGTATGGCCCTGCTGTAAGACGAAGTTTGAGGAAAAGAAGATGTCGCAAATGCCCTTTATGTTAAGGGCATATTAACATAAACCAAAGGCCCTTTTCAGGGCCAGCCATATTTCTCGAAAAGAGATAGCCTTTCCATTGCCTACCCCTTTTTTAAATTTTTAAATTTAAAAAAAAAATCCCATGTTCCATTCCCTTTGTCCCTAAACAACCCCAAACTCTATTCCCCATGTTAAATTCCCCTTGTCCGTAGAGTGACCCACGATTTATTCCCATGTTAAATTCCCCTTGTCCGTAGAGTGACCCACGATTTTTCGCCATGTTAAATTTCCATTGTCCGTAGAGTGACCCAGGGGTCCCTGTAATGCTAATTCCCATTGTCCGTAGGGTGACCCCTTTCACTACTCACATGCAAGGCTGAAAACATAAATTTGCAAGACAAAAAGACACAGGTAAGGCATAATAACACACATGTGCAAAACAAGAGGACACAAACACATAGGCAGGAAAGGCAAAAATGATGCAGACGTACCAAATTCACGCGGACAAGATACAAATACACATATAGGCAAGGCAAATGATACACACATGCAGGGAAGCAAACAATACACACATGTGCAAGACACAAATACACATTCATGCAAGGAGAAACGACACACATATGCCAAAAACAACAAGACATACACGGACATGGCAAAAGATACGCAGGCAAGATAAAATGACACATATAAGTAAGGCTAAAAAGATACGGATATGCAAGGCAAACAGACAAAAGACAATAATACATGCACATTGAAGATAAACACATAAATGCATATGAAATAAATAAGCCATAAACAATCTAGATAAATAGGATGAAAGACAAAATACATAGGCAAACAGGACGATATTACATAGAGACAAATTACAGACAAAATCAAGACATAAAGACACATACGCAGACAATACAAAATAAACAAGTAAACAAAAACACACACAAATATGCTTTATCCTGAAACGTTTTTACCCGAAAACGTTTCCAGCTCAAACTGTTTTATGGTAAGATAGATCGATATCAACTTTGCTGATGTTGCTGTTAATTGGAAGGTCTTGTTCCAAACTCCACTGATAAAAGAAGAAAACAAACGGTTAAGATAGCATACTAACATGCTCCGTTTTGGTCAGGAACATAAGGCATTCGGACACAAAGTCAATAGTTGTTTCAAAAAGCAGCTAACCATTCAAATATGAACTGTCTGCACATACATCGAAATCGAACTGGTTTACATATAAACGTATTAATCTGCTATAAACACGAAAGTAGCGAATATAGATCCATGTCCATTTAGAATTTGTTTTGTGGGGAAAATTGTGCATCCGTGACACATTCAAACTGCTTTCTTTGCATGAGTTTGCTGCTATTACGCCTTAAAGATGATGTTATCCAGGAATATAGCCGTAAAGAGGTTAACATCATTTTAGTACGTATTAAAGAGGCTGTCATCTTCGTATATTTGCAAACAAATGTATTGTATGGAATATATGATAGGAGTATTAGAATCGAGTATATCATACAAAGGCCAATGAAGGCAATCTTTTGTTCTAACCAACCCTATCAAGGACCTTACCTTTCCTATTCACCAGTAGGAATTTCCCGCATCATGACTTTTCGTTATGTCTTATGTGATTGAACTGTCTTGAGTATTACCTGCTCTACTCCAATAATGGTCTTTAGAATATAAAGACAAATCGTTATGGATTTATCAGTCTATACCTGGTCCTGCGTGCCCTGCTGCCTACACCTTGAACATTATAGTTTACATCCTAATGTAGTGAACAATAAATTGCAGCGGCCGATCCATTATCATCCTCTTTTTTGTCCACGGGAGGGAAAACAAGCAGGCGATGTCTGTGGGAAGGAGCCCAAGGGGGTGGGGGTCGGTAGCATTCGGAACTCGCATCATTTCAGGCGTTTTCACTGCATACTTTGAACCATCCTAACTGTAAATAAAACATATGCTAAGAATGTTACATTTATTTTCGTGCTTATTTCATAGAGGTTTATGGTGCGCACCATCTCCTCTCTACCCCAACCAGCACTGTCTTCCAAATGGGATTTGTGTTTTCCTTGCTGTTGCTGATCATGTTGATTTTACTTTCTTTTTTTTATTTTTTTATTTTTTTTTATTTGATTTTTTTTAAAAAAATCAGTGTTTTCGTTAATGTCATCATGTTTATATATGAAAATCACAAGTCTGTGGATAAATTTGTGTACAAAAGTGAGATCGTGTATGTGCGTATTTGTACGATCTTTTCCGTAACCGCACTCAAGGAACTCTCAAGATATATGCTGATATTTTGATGTTTATTCCCTTCTAATTCTAAATCATTTATACCTCTTCTACATCATCAGACTGATAGTTCGTGTTCTATTCATGTGTGCCGACCCACCATGGCTAAGATAACATAATACCTATGCATTCTTCTACGTGTCCATATGCAACATGTTATACCTTACTTATCTGTCACTGGCTAGTCGTTTTCCAACCTGTCCGATAACAAGCGCCCCAATCACTGGGGCTCATGGCCCATAAAGGGAGCATACCTTTGCATATACAGTAGCCACCATATTGTGCTCACATAAACTGAAGATAAATGCAACTATTTTTAGTATATAAATTCCAGAATCCAACTCCAAGCTGAGGAAGGTTCAGGGTTTGACCTTCATTATGATATCAATTTTTCCGTTCGAGAATTGCATCAGGGACGTAGGAAATCCTGTTTCGCAACTTGCATGTGATATGTCATACGTATGTAAATATACACTTCTTAAGAAGTATACGATCCAACCTAGACTGCAGATGAATCTTGCTGAGTCTGAGTTAAAACTTGCAAAGGTTAAAAATGCCTATGTATTACTACATATCGAACACGTGCATTTAGTTGAGTCGGGACTTATATATACACATCTGAGTCTCTGCTTAAATATGCTTATGTTATTACTTCATGTTGAATGCAATTGTACTTAGTTTAGCCGGTACTTAAACATACACACGTATGCTTAACAGTGCAAAATTTATTACGTACACGTTCAACACGATTATATTTTTTTGTTCAGTTTGAGTTAAACATACACACGTGGTTCACTGTTTACACATGTCCCTATCTCCTGTGTTATTATTTCATGCTGAATGCAATTGTATTTAGTTGAGCCGGTACTTAAACATACACACGTATGCTTAACAGTGCATATATTATTACATACACGTTCAACACGATTATATTTTTTTGAGTTTGGAGTTAAAAATACACACGTGGGCCACTGTTTAAATATGTCCCCATCACCTATGTTTTTACTTTATGTTGAAAACGCGAATCAATATCGGACATGAACCGGACCATAGCAAGGTTAGTCATCGGGGGAAAAAAAATATTGAATGACTTCAACGGTTTGAAACGTTTCATCATCGCCCACCATTTCATCAATTACATACATATTTCATTCAGGACATCGACTAGTTTCCTACGGTTCGCATGTCAAACCTAGACTGATAAGGTATAGATTAGAGGAAAGGAAAGAAATGACACTAAGATAACTATTAAGAAAAAATATATATTAAATACGATAATTGTCTATGTACTGCAAAGTGTTGTAGCCTTATATTATATCCCGGATAATTTATTACTTCGATAATGTCAGGAATGATTATAACATTCTAATACCAGTCATAACAAAATCAACATTGTATAAATATAGATGAATAATGATCAAATGGGTTACACTTGTTTGCTTTGACAGGCAAACAGATACGGGTAGCAGCAAAAAGGCAGAGAACCACGCATAACAGAACAAGAGGTGTGTCGATTAAAATTAGATATCCGGCATCAGCCAAGCAGTCATGTAGGCACTTAAGAAATTGTTCATAATAAGTCGTGCAACATAGGTTTTAATCAATATGTCACAGGGCTCCATCTATCTCGTTATTGTTCATCAAACCACCCTTATGTTCATGGTTTATAATATAGGTATCCGTGCTGACCTTCTAGAGAAAGAGTTTATCCTACTTATCTTATTAGTACTATTTTACCTGTACCGTTTATGCTACCTAGGACTAACTTTCGCTATATGACCAGAATTATTCTGACGCATGGTTAAATCATACACACAAGACACCTGTTTTTTTTTAAAGAACCCAACAGTAAAGCTGAAAAAATTGTACTTGGTGTGTGTTGTCACCTAAACCAGTTTTTAGAATGCATATCATTTAAAACATTCTCAGCAGGAATGAACATTGAAATTCCTGTCACGTACTGAGCTCCATATGTCATTAACGTCAACTTGGTTGTGGACACGGTCTATTGATTTGTACGAGCGATAACAATGGTCTTATTTAGAAATAACATCATAGAAATGGGTAATTAAAGTTTAAGCTATCAACTCCAAACCACAGTCTCTCGATTTTTATTTCAACATACCTTTACAGCGAGCGCTATACATTTACAAGTCACTGTGCTTCATCATCCGTTTAAATTGATTATAAACCATGAAGTTCATGTTTACAGTTTGTTGGGAAGGGTTTATATTCCTCCAGATATTTACCATGTTTAACATTTCGACTTTTACTGTATGTATGCACATGCGTACTTAATAAAAGTATGTATGTACGTATGTATGTATGTATGTATGTATGTATGTACGTATGTTTGTATGTATGTATGTGTATGTGTGTGTATGTGTATGTGTATGTATGTATGCATGTATGCGTGTATGTTTACATGTAAGCATGAATTTTGCGGGGGTATGTATACCTTCGTTTCTTTTTACGACGAATGCATCCATTTCTTATGGGATGCGTCTTCGTCGCCTTTTGGCATTCTTATTCTACGCACATTCTTGCATAGAGAGATTGCTATTTTAATATAATATATGCATTTACATAAATTATGTTTGCGAAAAGAATATAAGTTATGAATACATCATAGTGAATTATGTTTTTTCTCAATAGTTTTGTGTATGCCCTGCTTTCATTCTAGCGAACAAGAACAATGACTGTTTATCTTAAATTAACTAGGTTAAGTGTCCGCTTAGGCTTGCTGATGGGTATCAAATCCAGGACCTTTGAACTACGAATCGAATCCTCGAGCATTGGACTACGAATCAGGAGCTTAACCAAGTAATCTACCTCCGCTCCCCTATTGCTGGAACAGTATGGGATCGAGTTCCACCACTAACAACGGAACTTTATCCAAAAGCAACGTACTGTACTCTATTTACTTCGGTACAATCAACGTTAAAGGTGTTGATGTTCCGTATAGAAAAGAAAACTAATCCTAACCTTGAACTGTGCTAGGAGGCGTTAAATGGTGTTTTTTCCAGCTTATTTATCTTTAAATCTAAAGCTATAAATAGTAACCGAAGTAACAATATAGTGAGCGATAATCTCATCATCCGTTGAAATTATTTGAACCGGCCGATGAAAAGAACGCCCTTGACGCTTGATGTCAAAAGTTATGCGAGCTATATAAGTTTTAAGAATTTTCACGCAAAGAAGGAACAGTTTTGGAAGAGTAATAAGGTTATTGTTAACGTTACATAAAATGAGGTTGTGGGCTTTTTTATAGATTAATTACACTTTATCACTTGAAATTATATATATATATATATATATATATATATATATATATATATATATATATATATATATATATATATATATATATCAGCAGGACGCCAGATGTCGTAATATTTCTGATTGAAATAATTTTATATCATTATATCTTGTTTAAGATGACGGAGATATTAAAAAATTGTGTATCTTTGTATTTCGTTTGTAATTAATGGCACATACTTGTGTCTAATTTTTTGTCATTTCATGTTCATGACTGTAAATTGTAGTGATTGTCTATCTCGGGATTTTGCGTACGTGCATAGGGTTTGTTGTAATGCGTCACGAACGTAGTATTGCGTAGGATCTATACATATGTTCTGTTGTAATACGTCACGAACGTAACATTGCGTAGGATCTATACATAGGGTCTGTTGTAATACGTCAGGAACATAACATTGCGTAGGATCTGTACATATGGTCTGTTGTAATAGGTCACGAACGTAACATTGCGCATGATCAATACGAAGGTTTGTTGTAATACGTTACGAACGTAACATTGCGTAGGATCTATACCTACGGTCTGTTGTAACACGTCAGGAACGTAATATTGCGTCGGATCTATACATATGATCTGTTGTAATAGGTCACGAACGGAACATTGCGTAGGATTTATACATAGGGTATATTGTAATACGTCACGAACGTAATAAAGCGTAGGATCTAATAGGGTCCGTGTTAATACGTCACGAATGTAACATTCCGTATGATCTATACATATATGCTTACGTCTATGTCTACAGTTACTGATACTAAATTTATTAGTAAATATCGTCACAAGTTTCGGTGTTTTTCCCATTGAAAATGTGGTCTCCATGAAGAATCATGTTAATTCCGATTGGATGAATTAGGTTACACAAATATATACTTTGAAATAGATTGAGTAGTAAAACATTGCACATGGTTAATGCCGTGAAATTTAGTCGGAATAAACTCTTGATTTTCAATAATCACTACTCAGTTACATGTTATTCCTGTTTTTGGAATCGTTCATGTTTATTATCTTTCTGTGGTGACATCGAGTCTGCAAAAGTGGTGCATGTGGTTCTTAGATATTATTAGAACATTTCAGGATTATTTATAATTCACTGCATAATACTGTCAGTTCCTCTAACAGTTTCATTTATAACATTGATTATATATATATATATATATATATATATATATATATATATATATGTATATATATATATATATATATATATAAGAAAGCAGGCATGCCGAATTATAAAATAAGCTAAATGAAGTAAAGAGGGATTTAATACAAACGTTTAAATGCATGTACAATTGATTTAATTCATTATTGTGCTTTAATTATCGCGCTACATGACAGGTAATTGATTTTATCTTACACTACTCTCTTTACACTTCGCGATGGTTGGTTTCACATAAACCTTTATCATCATTTATAGGCAAAGGTACATCGTCGCATGACACTGGCGAAAATACGCTACGCTCTTTTCTTCTAGGGTTTTTTGATCGTCCAGAGAGAGAGAGAGAGAGAGAGAAAGAGACAGAGACATACATACATACAAAGAGAGAGAGAGAGAGAGAGAGAGAGAGAGAGAGAGAGAGAAGGAGATATGTAATATTGGTCTAGACAAACTAACATCATGACATTGATATTAACGTCAATCACTTGTTTCTCTGTTGCTTGATTATTATACTACCATGAAACACAGTTGGGGTGGGAACAGCCTTGGGCCATATACATTTTTAGAACATAATGATAGGTTTAGGAGAAAAGAAAAAAGAATATTAAACAGATTACGGTCTGTGTGTGCCTTCTAAGCAAGACGTTTACCGTATATTCTCACCAGTCGATTGCAACTTTGTATCACTGGTAGAGCGACCTCTAGACAAATCCCACATAAAATGTGAACATACCATTTCGGCGACCCAGTTCTTGTAGGTTACACGGTGTACGTTCAATTTCAAGGTTTCCATCCAGCCCGAGTATTTTTCTCTCTCTTACTCAGTATATTTGCTTGCGCTTGTCCCTTATGCATGAGAGAGAGAGAGAGAGAGAGAGAGAGAGAAAGCAAAATGGGTTAAAGCAGAATATGGGTATTATGAATATTTTTTCCTTTTTCTAACGTCCTCAATTATCATTGATCTATAAAATAGATAGCTTACTCCTAAAAACATGCGTGTATATGCGTATCAATGACCCCCAGGCAGATTCCAAAGTGAGATAACAACATTATTAGTATATCGAACTGCTTTATATCAACACCTTCAAAGCCATCTTATTTTTATCGAATGTGCTACACCCCAACCCCATATATACATATACATATATATATATATATATATATATATATATATATATATATATATATATATATATATGTGTGTGTGTGTGTGTGTGTGTGTGTGTGTGTGTGTGTGTAGTCAGACATGAAAAGAGTAATCTGACTGTGATGTTACTATGAGAAAAGAGAGCAAGAATATAAAAATTGCTTGCGTCATACTTGGTATTTAATTGTCATTGTAATTAAAGTGTTATGATACGCATCGATAAACCAAAACGGAGGAAGACATGGCTATAAGTATACCATAGTGTTAGTGGTACATGTCATTGTCGTTTGCGGCAGGTGTCGTTGTGCGGTATATTTCATTGCTGTGAATATAATATTTATATGTACCATCGCTGTAAGGAACACAATTTATAGGAAAGAATGAGCATTTATTCCCATATGTTGCTATCGTAGTGGAAGCAAGCAGTCCAGGTTCCCTACAATTACTGTCGGAGTGGAACCATAAATCTGGATAACATTACATTGCCGTCGAAGTGGAAACAAACAGTATGAATTCCATTAATTTACTGTCCGAGTGAAAGCATTCAGTCTAGGATGCCCGGAAATTGCTCTGGAATTGGCTACAAACAGGAAGGGAGTTGAAGTAATCAGTCTGGATTCCCTGATATTGCTATCGGAGTGAAAGCAAGCAGTCTTGTTTCCATGAAATTGATATCGGAGTTGAAACAAGCGATCTTGCTTCCATGAAACTGCGTGAAAGAAGCAGATAGTGTGGATTCCATGAAATTGCTGTCGAAATGGAGACAGGCAAACTGGATTCCATAAAAATGTTCTCGGAGTGGTAGCAACCAGTCTAGATTCTCTGAAATTGCTGACGAAGTGGAAATAAGCAAATAGGATGCTATCAAATTGCTGAAGAAATCGAAGCAAGCATTCCGATTCCCTGACATTGCTTTCGGAGCGAACCCATCCAGACTATATTCCCTGAAATTGCTATGAAGGTGGAAACAAACACACTTCACTCAATGAAAATACCGTCGGTTGTAAGCAAGGAGTCTGGAATCATTGTCATTGCTATCGTAGTGGAAGCAAGCATTCTGGAGTCCATGATATTGCTATCGGAATGGAAGCAAGCAGACTGGATTCCATGGAATTGATGTAGGAGTTGAAACACACAATTTAGATTCCCTGAAAGTGCAGTCAGAGTGGAAAGAACCAGTGTGGATGCCCTGCAATTACAGTATAAGTAGACACAAGCTATCTGGATTCCCTGAAATTGCTGTTGGAGTTGAAGCAAGGTAGCATTATGTATCCCCTAGCTTCCGGAAAAATGCCTTCTACGTCGAAACAAGTAGTCTGGATTCCCTAAAATTGCTGTCGACGTGGAAACAAGTTATCTGGATTCCCTGCAATTGCCGTCGGAGTAGAAAAATAAATCTTGATTAACTACTATTGCTCTTGGAGTGGAAGCAACCAGAAAATACATACATACATACTGCATTCATGTACACAGAATTACGTACATATATGTATGCATATACAATCATATAAAGATAAGTAAGAGAAAACTAATACCGTCTGATAATGTGCAGCAGAATGTTTCTAATCGTCACCTTGAGATATTAATGTCATTGATATATACCCGAGCTCTGTCTGTACAAATGTGGATCTTGTTACTATTGTACCTGTCAGTACAAATGTGGTGAATCGTATTACTATTGTACCTGTCAGTGCAAATGTGGTGAATCGTATTACTATTGTACCTGTCAGTACAAATGTGGTGAATCGTATTACTATTGTACCTGTCAGTACAAATGTGGTGAATCGTATTACTATTGTACCTGTCAGTACAAATGTGGTGAATCGTATTACTATTGTACCTCGTTGATTGTTTATTTCGGTTATATACATCATACCAGATGGTAAATAAAGAAGCTTTCTAACTAATCTAGTGTATGAACTATTAAACCGATGTCAAAATCAATTAATTTAAGCAAGATTTTTTTAAACTGATTGAATTTTAAAGTTATTATATTTTTGAAGCAATGTCGGCTTATGTAAAATTAAGCATTGAACATTCAACACTATTTTGATAAACTAATGTGTTTGTTAAAGCCCGAAAGGTTATAATAGCTGATGCGAAATGTAATTCCATCAGCTTGATAGGAACATCTCTGTCCTTGTATCAACCTCAAACTAGTGGTCGCATCATTGGAAGTTGGTGAGTGGAATCTAAGTGTAATTCATGTTACTCGTCACCTATGACTCTTCACTGGGACTATAATTATATGGTTTCCTCATTAATGCAAAGGTTCGCGTTTAGCTAGGAGGATTCAACGTTTTATAAACAGGTTTCACGGTATTTGTGTCCTTTAGATCCACATAATTTGGCCTAAATTAGACTTACCCTTAATAGATGTATGTGTACTTCTTTCCATACAGCCACTTAGTCCTTAATGTTTGAATTATATAATAATTAGATTGGTCAAGTGTTTTAATTGATACGCCATTGTACACTTAGGGATATTTGAGGCGCCACTACGATCACATTCTTAAATCAAGCTGATTTATTTACTAAATATCCGCACCTGAGAAAATCCTTCTCATTAATCGTTTTTTTATACCGTCTTTGGAAAACATGGAGTAGATATATATCATCAGCAGTGTCGTTTAACTATCTCATTGTCATAAATCACCAAAGTTGTCAAATTCAGTCATTTTGTGGGCGATAAAAAGGTTTAATCAAGGAGAAGAGATAAAACATTTTATTACCAAAGGTTATCATTGTTAAAACATGCGCACGTTGCCTAAGGTTGCAGTAGGAAATATAAGGTGACATAAAGTAGGTTCAATTTATCGAATTTCACGAACATTAAACACGGGTAACCCCAATCTCTTTCCGAAAGTATAATATAGTTTCGAACTCAATTATCAATACAAACATCGAAAGAAAAAACCCTCTCTTGAGGCAACAATGTATTGTAGTACTTAAAAGCGAATATTGACATGGCTAGAAATGCTTTACAATATTTTGCTTCCAATACATATACAATTGTTATGAATAGCATATTATTAGAGAAAAAAGAGGGTGTAGGAGGGAGGGAGATAATTAAAATTTTCAGGCAGTGAATGTCAAATTCCATTTAGTTTCTTATTTTTAAAAAAAATGATTGCAATTTCAACAAAACGATGGACAATGCAGCACATACTTTATATTAATCTTAAATGTAAATTTAATGATGACTGCCAATGAACAAGTGTGTAGTTGAATCCACTTGATGAATGTTCACGATCAAGCGTGTAGTTGAATCCATCGCACGTGAGGAATACCCACGAGCTATCATGTAGTTGAATCCATCCAACGTGAGGAATACCCGCGAGCTATCATGCACTTACATTTCATGTCAGGAATGTCCACGAGGCAACGTTTAGTTGAAACCCACAAAATAAATGTTCTTGAGGTAGCGTTCAGTTGAAACCCACAAAAAAAAAAAAAAAATGTCAGCGAGTTAGCGTCTCGTTTAATCTCATGTCACGAATGCTCATGCTAGCGATATGACTGAAAAACTGTTAAAGCTACGATAAAAATCATTATCACACATAATCCCACACGAGTTATCATTTAGTTGAATCTCATGTCAGAAATACCCATGCGCTAGTGTTAAGGTGAATCTCATGTCAGGAATGTCAGCTAGTTATTGTATAGGTGAATCTTATGTCAGGAATGTCAGCTAGTTATTCTTTAGGTGAATCTCATGTCAGGAATGTCAGCTAGTTATTGTATAGGTGAATCTCATGTCAGGGATGTCCGCTGCTTATTGTTTAGGTGAATCTCTTTTCAGGAATGTCCGTTGGCTAATGTTTATGTCAATCTCATGTAAGGGATGTCCGCTAGCTAGTTTAATCCCACGCCATGAATTCCGTACGATAATCGCGAAGTAAATTGATTTAAATTATAGATTATTTCGTTGGTCTTTTAATATGTAAATTTACCACATATGTCACTAGCAAACATACCAGGCAACCATGTCATAATTTCGTTGCAATATCATTCAAGTTTTGAACATATTCACCGGCAGTGGGGAAGGAATGTAGCCTTAAGGCAGTAAATTTAGATTCTTTGCAGCAAATCCCAGTCAAACCAGTATATATTCAAGAAAGGCATATTTTAAACTATTCAATACATACAATGTTTCAAAAACATTTTGAAGCCAGTTTAAGTGATCAACTGTTGCTGCTCAACAAGTTGTAAGATTGAGGCAAGATGTGCATGCAAGGGTGACAAATTTGTAATTGATTTATATTTATTGTAATTTGTCAAGTTGTATTTTGTAAAGTTTGAAATAATCTACACAATACACTTGTATTCAGAAGTGCGCAAGACAGTACATTTAATTCTGAAAGGATTTGTTTAAAAGAGGAATTAAAATCTTAGAGACAATAAAACAGATTTAAGAAATTAACTGCTAAGGGTTAAAGAAGAATATACATTGACGAATATCTGCCGCTGAACCTAAGCATCATTTCAGTGTATCTCTCATAGTTTGTCATCGAAGAGAAGAAGCTGAACAGGCGTTGGTTATTGGCATGCACTTCGCAAGAGCCTCTTTGTACTGGCCAAGAGGAGCGATAAGAAGGCACTAAAGATACGCAAAGCGCAGAATATACAACATATAGTGTAAGCTATCCACCCATTGATATAACACAGGGTTGGTCTCTGATATCCTCGCTGATGTCAGTTAATGACCAATCGAGCAGCAACAGAGGTGTTTTCATACTGCCACCTTTGTGGAGGTCATTTCTAGCAAATCTAGCACATGAACCTTTTTATCCTGCTTTTTGATTGCAACAACCAAGAGGTCTTGATCTAGCGGGATGAAATTCAAACAAGCCAAGCTCTCAAGTTGCCTCGAATTGTTCAACAACAAGCTTTGCTATGCAAGGGACTGGCATTTGGTAAACTGCAAGAGACCTCAGCGTATTTATTTGCATCAGACAAATCACAATATTAACAGCCTATATCAAATTGTTTCTGTTTTATAACCTGGTACAGATGAGACAAGTCAACAATTATGGTGCAAACATGTGTTTGCCATCAGTCCACATATTTCGCATGTGCTTGATACATGAACAGGTCGACCTCAAGGCGTATTAGTCTTTGTATTGAGAAAGTTGGGCCTACTGATGACAGTTAAAAAGCTTAAACTGCAGTGGTATGTGCATAGCTCATGATAATCAGGACTTGCCAAGACAATCCTGCATGGCACTGTACAAGGAAGAAGAAAGAAAAAGGCAGGAAAGGAAAGATGTGGGAAAATAACATTCGAGAGTCGACAGGCTGAGAAAGATGGAAAATCTAGAGGTATTTAGGAAGCTGGTTGTTTGGTCTTGTGCGGTGTCCCAACGGTCTAGCAGCCTACAGGACTCGTGATGATGAAGATGAATAAGAATGTGGACTGTTCGTTCCGTTGGAGCTTTGTGTAGATTGGAAGTTCAGGAGAAGTAGCAGCTAAAACAGCGTTTCAATCGGAATAATAACCCAATCTTGCTGGAAGTCGTTAAGCTCGTCCAGTGACAAAATACTCCCTTCTCAGTGTTTATAATGGTGAATTTGCAGTTATTTTCCGTACATAATATGTTATAGCAAACATTCTCTCCGTATAACATGAATGATTAATACTGCTCAATTCGTTCAGAAAATAGTTTGCAATACGCATAAGCCACAACGTGGACGTTATTAAAATCCCATCAAACCCTGGGTCGTTCACGGTTACAGGCTGCGTGGGCAATTCCCTATCCCTTGCCCCTACGGACGAAGAATGACGAACTGTCAATGAATACCTCGCATTTCTAGTTATAGGGACAATATCTTTACAATAATCATACACAGCTTAATGGAATCGTCAACCATATCAGTTGTTGCAACTGTTAGCAAAACTTCACTCGGTAATACGGTTTATAGCATTTGTTACGATAGCAAAACCTACCAAGTGCTCATTAAATTAGCAGTTACATTAATATTTCCAACTGGCGTAAAACGCTATTTGCAGCATAATCATTATTATCTGGAAACTACAGGGTGTTTGCGGATGTCATGTTTGAGAATGAAATGCATATATGATCTGAAAATAATTTCTTGTAAATGACGCATTTGGATGATCCAAATTTCGTGTAATACCTTGTGCTTTATTTACTTTTCTGCATAGAAAGCACATATTAAAATATCATTGTCTTTAGTATCATGTTACATAATATGCAATACAGTATAATGTTAAAAACTCACATTTGGAACAATATTTGGCGCTGATCCTTGATACATCGAATCCTGTTTTGATGCATCAGATTTCATAATACCATTCCATAGCAATTCACCATTTAGATTACAAGTTATGATTGACTTCTACAAGTATAATAAAAAGATGAATTACGAATATATTATGATCAGAAAGAGTCGCATATTCTCTGATTGTACGTTTGGTTCACCCACTAATAGATCACCCACTTTCATAAAGGAGTTGTTGTTGTTGTTGTTATGGGGTTTAACGCCATTTTGCAGCACAGTATAGGTTATATATGGCGGCCAGTATTAATGGTGGAGGAAGAACCAGGGAAAACCCCGGAAAGAACCACCGACCCACGAGAAGCTACCGGCAAGCTTTCTCCCATATCCACATTGGCCAAGCCCGAGACTCGAACCCACGCAGACAGAGGTAAGATGGCAGTGATCCATAACGGAGAACGCTTTAGACCACTCGGCCACTCGGGGCCCCCTCATAAGGGAGAAAGGCGTATTGTATTTTACTTTGGACTAGAGATCCAGTGACGACAGCCTTATGTAGTCTGATATACCAATTTGCTAGATACAAGCATGGTATTTAAAAAATGATATACCTATTCACCGCTGTCAAACAAGGAATAATATTGCTAAAGTCAGCCTTATTGTGTTTCAATGAAACTTTGCTAGGTTTGAGCTAAACATCTTATCGGCAGGATCAACTCGAGACTATTGCTTTATGTCATGGCGTATGCAGATTTTCTCTTCAAAAACGGCAGTTACAATGACTTAGATTTCAGATGTCTAACTCAGAAAATACGCCCTCCACCGAAACACAATATTAACAATACATTTGGACTGCTTCTAGGTTTTCACATCTATAATTGCGTACATTCATGTCCCCACAGGTGCAATAAATCATTCAAAATTTAAGAGGCGAAACGAAGGCTTCCATAGGGGTCGGCACTTATATGCTCCACATATAAGATAAGTCTAGTTTTGTCTTCTTTTGTAACGTTCAAAATGTGTCGCTTGTGCTATTCTTAACAACTTGAGGAATAAATGTTTGCACAGAGAGAGAGAGAGAGAGAGAGAGAGAGAGAGAGAGAGAGAAAAAAAAAAAACTTGACAAAGATTGGCAATACTCTCTTAAATGCGATACCTTTTGCATGCCATGTGTAAACCTTTGATGCCAGCCACCTTTGATGAAGCGTGACCAAGTGGTCTAAAGCACTCGCTTTTACCGATAATTGCCATGGCAGCCTTGTCAACGTGGGTTCGAATCTTGGGCTCGTTCATCTGGATACGTGTTACAGATGTTAGCAGCCTCAGTTGGTTCGTTGTTTCTTATAGGAGCTTTCATAGGAATTATTTCACCAGTTATACTAGCCGCAAAGTGTATCCTATTTTGCACTGAGAAATAGCTTTAAACCCAAAGTAACAACAATAATAACAGCTTTAATACCATTTACATTCGTGAGATTTGCCTCGTATATCTACCTCAGTTATCTGCTATTCTTGGCAAGTTAACAAGTTCCTCCTTATTGTCTTACCCTCAGAATATTGAGTCATTATAATCTACTAACGTCAACGTACTTGTCTATACCTCCAGGAGGAGGTCTCACTAGTTGTTGCTGTTCTTGTTGTTCTGGGGTTTAACGCAATTTCCAGCACACGACAGGATATACATGGCGGCCAGTATTAATGGTGGAGGAAGAACCCGGGAAGACCCATAAAACAACACAGACCGAAGTCTCAGGAGCAACAGTGGTTTGATTGAGTGCGAACGCTTTCCAATCACGTGTAATCCTTGATAAAACCCTTTATAGATATATGTATATATATATATATATATATATATATATATATATATATATATATATATATATATATATATATATATATATATATATGGATGGATGGATGGATGGATGGATGGATGGATGCACGCCCTTAATAGTAGGGCTCAGGTGATATCATTGAAACAACAGACACATTATAATGTCGATGCAAATAAAAGTTGCTAGCAGGTGATTCTCGTAAGCCATTATAAAGTGATGATTATAATTGTAGTAAAGTATTGTCATTACCATTTTGCCTTTGAAATAAATGACGTTATATACAATATTATGTAATGAAATGTACGATCATATTAACCAAGTCAGCTAAATATGTGATGTGATGTGTTGGATGTTTCAGATTTATGGTGTTGGCAATGCCATGTTTGCTAAATCATTTGGATATGTGTGATGAATGTCTTCATTTCGTCAATGAACCATGGCGACAGTAGGTGTCGCAAAAGAAAGACAGTTAGAAACCTAAATTGACATCGTATGGTACAAAAGAACACTTTAAGATAACTTACTTGTCAGTAAGTTCATAAACATTCATGTATTTATTATGGGATTAAATGATCAAGGCTATTTATTTATATACGTGTAAATTTTACCATATCTAAATATGTTCCATGGTCATTTATTCCATATAATTACATGTTGCTTCCTTTCCACTCAGTTGCTTTCATCATTAAAACATTCACGATTACATAGATCGAAGTTTTTTTTTCGTTGATTCGTTAAGATAAAATATAGGGTAGAGCGTTATACATAAGAAATGTATAAACGCTGTCTAAAGAAAGCTATTACTTTTTAATATCATTAATATGCATATGGCACGTGTTGTTAAAGAACACGATGTTCTTGATTTATGCAACGTTCGATCTTTCGAATGTAAAATCACGTCCATTTGTAATGAAAGTCTTTGCTTGGCATATGACCCTGGTATTAAATGTCATCCGGTGAGACATTGCTGAAGCTAAATGTAATAATTTTGCAAAATTATCTTGTAAAGCTTGCATATGCCTTATTTGGCAAAACATGTTTGTGTTGGAATGCAAGACAATCTGCGCAGTTACAGTGTAGCAACTTGCAATGGTCCATTTTATTAAGGCGTTTGCACATATTGGTCGGAAAGGATAACTATGGGCTGACGGCGCTTGTTAGCATTTGGTGTAAAAATCGTTATAATACTAATATATGTTCTTCTAAAAATAATTTAGCTTTATTACGATCTTTTCCTTTACTATACAATTTCATATGAGTTCAGCTTTATTTATAAAGATACATTTGTGATAGATAGTTATAAGGTATCACTAAAAGCATTATCGCTTCGTTTCTATTAATAATGCATTGATAAGGTGAAAATAATTACGTCGCTGATAACTGCCAACGGTTTTACGAATCGTAACACAGAACAGCATAAACTCAGAAAGATTATTCAGTTTAGAATGTCAAAAAACGTAGGTGCTGTTCGCTCCAATGTTTTGTGTTTTCAGCTGTTGTCCGTGTTCTCAGTTCGTAGATGCGTTAATGCATCAACACATGTTAACGTATTAGTTTAGTCATTCACAATACTCTAGTCGTTATAATTTGATTATGGAAGTTGAACTGTAAGATAAACTTAGGTAATACGACACAGACTATTGTATCCATTAAAAAATCGTATGACCACAAGATAACTGATAAATGGCGTACGTCCTAAATTTTCATAAGATCAGGTTATAGTTGCAGAATACGGTTATCTGCTTTCTTATCCACGGTAAAGAAGTATAATAAAGAATAAAGTTACCTGGAGTGCTTAAAGAAATAAGTATAGCTCAGGTACTTAATTCCACTGATTTTCCCTATTGGACATACGTAGCTCTCAGTGCGAATCGGGTATTTACCGGTATATTTAATTCTGGGTCAGTTTGTAGCTCAAGTGTATTGTCACTGGTCATGTGTTACCTCTCGACGACCACGCCCCACCAGAATTCGTATAAATAGTGAGGACACGATCAACCCATGATCTTCAAGCAGGCAAGGAACAGAGAGCATCACCAATTTCTAATGATGAGGAATCTCGCCGTTTTGCTGCTACTTTTGGTCTTGTGTGCTGTCGCCTTATCCGCTGGTATTTCTTTATTTCCTTTTCCCTCTTTCCTTTCTTGTATTTCAATGCTTTTAATTTTCTCCGTCTCTTTCTGGTTTGAATGTATTATATTGTCTGCATACATTTGTTAGTACGTCTATGAGTGAAATTATGCGCAACGCTGAATATAAGAATGTTGTTATGGGAATTAAGCCTCACAAGACGGTTTTCATTGTTCAAGTCATTTTTGTACTCATCGCACATATATATATATATATATATATATATATATATATATATATATATATATATATATATATATATATATATATAATCTTAATTCTTTCCCAACACGCATGATTGGTATAATCCTCCGTATGCATGTATGTAAACTGAACAAATATTATGTTACATTGAGAGAAGAAACTAACATATTTTGAAAACAACAACATAGCATAGAGTTTAAAATTGGTACCATCTTAAATAATCTATATTACAGATCTTAGTGGGAGAATCAATGAATTTAACCGAGTAGCATAAATTACCCTAATGTGTTTAAGATGCAAAATACGTTTTGCCCATGAACGAATCGGTGGTAGAAGAGATCAGTCAGTTACATCTAAACACCATTAACAATGGTCAGTACGCTGCTCCTTTGGATGGTATCAAAACATATTACATTCAACTTTTAAACATCTTACACTTGCAAATCCCGGCAAAAATCATGAATCTTCGTTGGGGAAAAACAAACATTATGAAATCTGAAGGTGAGGGGGATAATCCACAGCCGTTTTTAGTATACTTAGTTTAGTTTATTGATGTTTTTTCGTATCTTATACACAATTGCAAGATATAAAAGGAGACATAAAACAAATAGAAATACCTTTACATTTACTAACTGTATTATTTTACTGACACAGTACACACTTTATTCACTAGAGTTTCGTGTAAAGCGATTGATTTGCCGGAAACATGTTTTTAGTGGATTGAATATATTTACGTGTTGCATATTTTACTGATAAATCAGGCAACACACAGCTGTAACTTTGATTAAATGAAATGATCTCTCTAAAACAGTTTACAACTTAAAACCGAGAGCCGTTTCGGAGTGGCTGACTTTTTATGGATGTAGGAGGTAAGGTGAGGTGGGATTGTCCTAATGTACAAATAATAATGATATAATTATAGTGATCTTTGTATGAAACATTTTAGAAAAGGGGAAAAAAATGTTGTGAATGTTATCTTAGCTGTGTGATTTTCTGTCAGCCTCATTTTGTTTTCAAGAAAAAATTTTATGACATAAAATGACATAGAACTCACTAACCAACAGGGACAACGTCAGTATTAATTGTATTATATTTATTTATTGTGGATCCCATGTGCTATTAAGAAATTGGTGATTAATGTGTGTAAAAACATTGAATTCATCAACAAACACTCATAGGTATAAGATAATTTTCGTTTCACATTTTGATAAAAAAAATGGGAATGGTTTACTAAACTTAGATAATGTCTGCATACGTTAGCACTTATGTTTATTACTATTTCATTCATAGCATGTTGCATTTGTGTTCAATATATGATTTGCTATTATTAACGATTGTTTTACAAAATAATATACCATCTGTAATTACCGAGATTCTTCTCCTTTCCTGGCAATTATAAAATGATGCGAAAATGTACATGGATATGTCTTGTTTGTTAATACTACAATAATGGTAAAATTGACACATTATTGGGGTTCAAACATGACAGGTAAGATTTGTTGAATATGACATCGTAATGTATATTCTCTGTAAACCAAATAATTTTATAATCAAATATCTATGAAAGCAGACAGTTTTCAATTATATCACCGTGTTGTTTCACACTGAGAATATTTGTACAGAAGAATATACAATGTCTTTTTCGACAAATCAGCTGAATTTCTTACTCTGGTAGCCTCCCCTTGCTACGTCTTGCTTGCGATGTATCGCCCAATGTGTTTGTACGCCATCAAATATGCATTCTTGTCCAGGTGTTCGTGAACGCAGAAGCTACGTGGACGAGGATGGTGACAAGGCTGCATTAGAGCTTTTACTACAAGCAATCGATGAAGGAAAAGTGGACATAAATGAGTAAGTTAGTGAAACAAATCTATCCTATTGACAATGTGATACAGTAGGCCCGATAGACTAGTTGTCTAGATTAGAAGATACAATTTGAATTATAATGATTAAGAGTGATCTGAAGTATGTTCATGTTGACTCGCTCGAAGCGCATTTAGTGATTCGTATCTCCAATGGCTTCAGCATTGCCAATTGAGAATTAATGATCCTACAAAATCAAATTCAAGCTCGTCTGAAGTATCACGTAACAGCCATAATGATTGGCTGGCTATGCTGTAACTTGTAACTGAGTAAAATTATTCTATTCAGAACAAGCTTGCAATGAGCGGGGGTTAAATAATCGAACTACTTCCGTGCGCACAAACCAAAGCTGAACAAGAACTGGGACCATTACAACCTTCCGCATATCTGGGCCGATCTGGTAACATCGCTCATCATTCCATCGAATGATGTCAACCTCAGTAGAGATTAAATCAGTCTGATGATGAATACCTCAGCGTGAGGACGAATGTTTCAAAATAGCTTTATATATATTGCTTGTGAATTTCAGTGGACAGGTAAAGGACAGTGTTCATATTATTAGCTAATACTACATATTTTTCATTTTTCTCAGGCTGATGGCCAACAGAGAAAATAGTCCGAGTCGCAGGCTTTGGTTTCCACTACGTATACGATGGTTGGGCAAAAAATAACCAAATCGCAATCAACTCACACCCGTCTAGAACATCCGAAATAGCTGATAGCCACCCAATTCCTCGTATAGTGAGCTTGCTATGGACTGCTTGCCTATGGAAGTTTATAACAGAATTATTGAAAAAATAATATTTTATATTGCAAGTATGAAATAAAATTAATTCTGGTTTAATGTTCTTGAACCTCTTTAGCGCGCTTAGATATCACATTTATCAGATCTAAACCAGCAGTCGATCAATAACTAAACATATTCTATAAAACCAGTTCTAACATCTCGGAAATGCGGTAATTGAACGGGAGTCATACATATCCACATAAGTCGTGATCCATGCCTCTATTGTGCAACGTTCTTATAAATAAATAAATTATCTGTACCACAATTCCAATCTGAGTTGTCTTGCTGACAGAACCTCAATTCTCGCATTGTTGTGTGACTGAAATATTTGTGAGTTGGATATATGGTGTGTCTTACTGAAAGATATGGCAATCGAATATGTGGTGTATTTTAATAACTATATATAAATGATACACTAGGAGCTCTTAGTTGATTTGAAAACCAAAACATACTACACATGTATTTCATTTCAACGACCATGTTCGTTTCCAGCAATTTTTCTTCTTTGAAACGAATCGTTCTTAGCAAAACCCATTGATGACACTTAGATGAATTACCTTTCTTGATTTATCGTTATCAAACCATAGTGCCATAAATGAGAATCGATTGTTAAACCTGTACATTTCTGCAACATATTCCCTACTCTTGTACCTATTTTGTGTGCGTATGAGTGTTGGTAAAGATATGTAAATCTAGAATTGGTGCAAATGAATTTACAAAGACGATAATATTGCAGGCATGGGATGCTCCTTTTTCTAATCACGTCAGTACCCATCTATTCATACACGTGAGTTGACCATGCTGAATGTAGATGTATAATTTATTGACAAATACAGTACAAACAAATGGGATTTCAGAAATCAGTAAGGAACAGTTCGATGGTTATATGTTGAGAAATGTGTCTTGAACAAATAATGTAAACTTTACCTATTTAACTGGAAACATGGAGGCGATTTTAATTAACAAAACAATGGAGTAAATTTATTATAATCTTGTACACTACTTTTTTAATAAAAAAAATGGTATTTTTACCATTCAGTTACAAATAATCACGGATATAATTATATCCTGAATAATAAACGCTTTGCAACATCGTGCATAATAATCAGACCCGGGTGTTAATATTCACCTTCTCTGCAATATGGTATGAGGGTTCGAGTGTGAGAAACGTAATGCCAACATTAAGGCGAAGGGCTGATCTCCATCACACATACAAATCTCCTTACTTTGAATATCATGCCAATGTCGTTGGGTCTGCTCTTATTCATATTGATGACGCAATACGTAACTATATTGTTATTAGCATATACATGTTGATGCATGGGCACGTGACTGTATCTTGATTTGCATATTGGTATAATTAATTTATGAGAAAATGGTGATTTTTTACGAATGATGATTTTTTACAGCAAGCAAAACGTATGTGCTGCATTTTTCATAATTTGTTTGGAAATGCATTCATTCGGTAAAATTAGAAACCATATGGAGTTTGACATTCACCTCCGAAATTTTTAAATATCTCCCTCCCTCCATCCCTCACCTCGCCTTCCTCCATTTTCTCTCTCTCATTTTAACGACCATGCAAAAGACATAGAACGTTATGGAGTGCTACTAGAAATGATAGCATGTGCTTTTTAGGTACCAGAATTCGCTGTGGCTTCAAAAGAGGGTACAATCTTGATTTATGGTGTTGTGAATCCAAAACTATCTTAAATATTCGGAAAGTGGAACAGGGTGGCGTACGATAGATTGATTATAATATATATGTCAGTCCTTCTGTAACCTATGACAGCTGTAACCTATGACAACAAGTACGATGACCTTTGTTTACAAAAAGTATTTGCTCTGTTCCCCTTGACTAAACCACTTTATCGCTCATAAGAAGACTGCATTTAAAAACATTTCCTGATTTATGATAATGAGCTAAGATTGGTTAAGCTACTCTTTGATGCTAGTCTTTAGCCATGAACTATTGTTCAACTGTGGATATCTAATGTTTGGGTATGCTTAACAATAATGTGATCATCCTCGCTTAGACCATGGAGTATAAGGAGAAAATGTCAAACAGTCTGATCAGCATATATTCAAATTCGTCAGGGCTGGGTGGTTTTCTGTACCCATTCATCTATAAAACTAAATCGTCTTTACGCCAAATTATGTGAGTCTCGGGGACAAAAATACCGTGATTCTCGTTAAAGAATAATCACGGAACGCAATGAATCATCCTAGGCAAAGTAGGTCATTTGCACTGTGGACGAAACCGTATTCATTATAGTGGCAGTAAAGAGTCACAGGTTACGATCATAATGAATGATATTTATTTTTCATGCACATATGTTCAATGATGCAACTAGTAATTTGAGGTTCATACATTTAAAAGGAGAAGACATCGAAATGTAAAAAAGATTGATCGGCATTCTAAGATCTTTGGAAATTATAGGCATTCTTTGATATTGAGAAGATCAAAACGAAATGCATGAATGATTTATTTTAGATCTGTTTATATCAAGCTCGTAAAATAACATTTCGTGACAGCCATTATAAAGTTAAGAAAAGGCAGTTTATCGAAATCGCGCTGAATATTTTATACAAGTTGATTTTTACGTTCAAACAAATTTGGTCAAAAGCATAATAACTTTTCAGTTCAATCGGTTTTGAGCTATATTAATAAAACAGCTGGTGTTGTCATCATTTAGCAGCAAGGAGGATGAATAGACGTTTTGCTGAAACGTCATTTGTGAAGAGAGAAAAGCTTCCTACGAAAAGGAAAAGAAATGTTCCATAACGTCCAATTGAAGCTTCTAACTTATGGTTTATTTATTTATTTTTTGGTAACTTTATTTTTGCCGTAAGTGTTTTTCTAAATTTGTGGGTATGTTCATTTATCTGCTGGAAGTTTTATTGAGGGAGCACAATTTCTGCTGTTATACATATATGAGTAATTAAATGAATCTCTCAACCAATTATTGTATCAAGACCTATACGATATCGTGATGGAGGGTCATGAAAATGTATTGTTATAAATCCGTGTGGCGTAGTTTGTGCTTTTGAAAAGAAATTTCTAAATCTGATTATATCCATATCTCCGCTACACCAAGACTGACGAATATTTCGCAGAGTATATATATATATATATATATATATATATATATATATATATATATATATATATATATATCAACTTCGTTAAATACAACTAAAATATTGCAGTTATCTATGATCACTATAGGTATTTGTGTATATCGATGAGTTCCATAAATACACATCAGTATTTCTATGTTTGCGTCGAGAAAATATTCGACAAGGATATGATTGTTTATCCACCATTACATCATCGTATGCAATTATATTATTAATAAATCCGTCACAGTCATCTGCTGATTATGATTCATCAGCATCTTTGATAAAGTTAATAATATCATTACCGTCTTCATCCAACAATTTTGTTATTTCATTAAAATCTTTAAGTAGGTCATAATGTCTCTGATCATTAATTGACTGAGCTACTAAATATAACTTGTCCCACTTGAGTCATACCATTATCAAGTTATGTTATAATTGCATTTTAACAGACCAATATGGACATTTTATTATCATTATCTCTTGATTTCGTGTCGCCGAGAAATCAATCAGATCCATGTTGTAAAAATATAATAATTAATATGGATCTATATTGCTTTCGATGTAGAGCATCGACTCTAACAAGTGGATTAACATCCGGAATAACAACACAAAAAAAGCGTGCTCTTACATGTACATAGTACAATGTGGTACAAATAGGTACACATTTATCTCCGGACACAAAGTGAATGGTAGTGATATCGCTGATTTATTAGGAAAATTACCAGGAGCTCCATGGGCTAAATACCCAGGTGGAAAACATTTTCCAGGATATAATTATTGCGGTCCTGGAACTCGACTTGTTATTAGACTTGACGATCGTGATCAATCAAGACCTGGTGAATATCCAATAAACGCTACTGATAAAGCATGTCATATTCATGATGATAAAAGTAACAATCTGCAATAAAGACAAATTGCAGATGTGAAGATGATCCATGCATTAAATTCTATCTCATAAAAAAATAATCGTTCAGTGAATCATTAGCTAATTGGTTGATAAGATCTGCGATGAAAGGTAAGTTGTTTTCGGAGCTTGTAATTAATCAACCGATTATAAAAAATGGAATGGATTTATTATAGCCCAAGATGAAATTGGAGGGGTAGAGCAGTGATTAATAAAGTCGCTGATGCAGGAAATGTTACAAGTTACGTTGCTGAAAAATGGTTAACACGACAGCAATATAGCACATTTATAAACCACCACCCAAAAACATTCAGCATGCATATTTTGTATGTCATCACTCGTAATAAAGTTCAGCAAGCAGATATTTTAGTTTTAGCACATGATACTATGAAAATTGGTAAAGGTCAATCACGTACATACAAATACACATAAATTTTCGTTGACGTTGCAAGTAGATGTAAGGAAGCATGGCAGTTATCAACTAAAACAGCAACTGAAGTTTATGCTGTTTAAAAAGGAATTAATCATTGAGGACCCTTGCGATGGCCACAGTTGTTACAGGTTGATCCTGGCAAGGAATGTTTTGGATGAAGAAACATAACGTCATAATTAAACGAGGACGTACCGCAATTCATCTTGAGCAGGCAGTTGTTAAACTATTTGATCGAACACTTTCTGAGCGATTTCTTGGATATCAAAAAAATTCCGAAATGTAAGAGATCTCGTGGGTGGGTTGCAAGATTACCAAGTATAATAAATGCATTAAAAAAATGAAATTACTCGAACAACTGCCACGAAACATATAAGTGTGATTACAAAAAGACATATACCAATAAAACAACATAAATTTTCAGAACAACCAGTATCAGGTAATATTACTGTAAGATATTTATATGAACCCGGCGAACTGGAAAGTGGTAAAAAATAGCGACTGATCCAATTGGAGTGTTAAGACATAAATAAGTTCTAGCGTGGTAAGATCCACGGGTAGACTTGCAATATACAAACTAAATTCAACTGCTTCTCAACGTGGATTTGTGCGTGAACAATTACAAGTAATTCCTGAAGATACACGATTACCACCGCATTCACCTTTGTAAACTAGCACCTCGACGTCTATTACATTCAAGACATGTCAGCAGTGTGACCAAAATTACTATTAATGCTGTATACGCTAAATTGTCTTGAACTATTATTTGAATACTACCAGAACATTACTGTTTTACAGCTCTAATAATGTTCATTCTTTCGTTGTTTTAATGTCATAATACATTCAGCATCGATATCAGTGTCGCGCTTGTTTTATTGTCACTTTGTTTATAATTAAATTAAAAAAAATTCTTTCTATATCATTCTCAATAACATCACTAATACCAGCAGTTTATGTAACGTCTATGACAATTCTTCGCAGCTGAGATATTCTTTTAACTCGAGACACTGCGAGATAAACTAAATTTGACCATTCGATCCGATCATCGACGATCAAAACATTTGTATCAGAGATGGTTAATCATTGTGATGGATGGATTGGCACTGTGTATCCTAGCGCCCATGGATTTTTTTCTCCGTAATTAACACGCAGTCAACAACATTGACAGGAAATAAACTAATATAATATAATACAAGATTTTATTTTTCTGACGATCTTGGTACATCATTGTCGATATTATGTCGTCGTGTATCTGCTGGTCGATAACACAATAGGACAGGTAATTTTGAAAATGTTTCTGTATGTAACAGAAATGATTGTTATTGAAGTGTATCACGAACTCTCTTTGAACTTGCCACTATCAAATCATTTGGTCTCCATAAACTCCAAAACAATTTAATAGGGTTTTCTGAAATTATTTCACTCATTAGTTCACATTGAATTTTAATCGGTTGTAGTGTGACTAATTTATTAAATTCTCTTAATTCTGGATGACGTGCAGTGTTATCATCAATTATTTCTTCATAATACTCTACAGAATTACTCAGCCATTTATCTCGAGACAATCCTACAAAGGGCGGAGGTTGACCATGATCGCCACATATTATCACAGCTTTATTTTTTTTCCAAAATCCAATCAAGAAATATTTGTAAAGTTTCTAATGAAACAGTGCATATTTCATCCAAAACAATTATCCTTGGAATATATTTCTCTCCCATTCGTTCAGGAGTCAATTATCTCCCTTCCATCGAAACAATGTATGAT